>CAUYPK010115503.1:0-21323 GCA_963574355.1 Loris lydekkerianus | reverse complement strand
ATGTTTATTGCAGCCCAATTCATAATTGCTAAGTCATGGAAGAAGCCCAAGTGCCCATCAACCCACGAATGGACTAGCAAATTGTGGTACATGTATACCATGGAATATTATGCAGCCTTAAAGAAAGATGGAGACTTTACCTCGTTCATGTTTACATGGATAGAGCTGGAATATATTCTTCTTAGCAAAGTATCTCAGGAATGGAAGAAAAAGTATCCAATGTACTCAGCCCTACTATGAAGCTAATTTATAGCTTTCATGTGAAGGATCTAACCCAAGTATAGCACAAGAATATGAGGAAAGGGCCAAGGGAGGGGAAGGGAGGGGGGAGGTTAGGGTAGAGGGAGGGTAATGGCTGGGACCACACCTACAGTGCATCTTAGAATGGGTACAGGCGAAACCAACTAAATGCAGAATACAAATGTCTACATACAATAACTATGAAAATGCCATGAAGGTTACATTAAATAGTTTGATGAGAATATTTCAGATTGTATATGAAACCAGCACATTGTACCCCTTTTTTGCACTAATGTACACAGCTATGATTTAACAATAAAGAAATAAAAAATAAAAATAAATTTAAAAAATGGTTAATATACTTCTTGGATCTCATGTCAAATCTGAACATGGTTGTAATTTCCTGTCTTGCAGCTACATTCAGCGTATAGGTTTCCCTTACATTTTTACTTAATTCATTGCACATTTGCTTATAACCTGCTCTATGACTTTGCTGTTCATGGATAAACAAATAAGTGAAATATGGCATCTACCAGCACAAAGCTTGTAATCTAGTAATGATGATAGTAATAAGATAGGTACACAACAGGAGAACAAAAAAGTTAAGTGCTTTAAGGGATATACACATAAAGAAGAAAGAGCAAGATGCAGAGACAAAACAGAGAGAAAGCATAGCTTGGAGGAGCTATTAAGAAGCTTCCTGGCTGAAGAGGCATGTAAGATAGAATTTAGGGAGTTTTGCCAGGAAAGGAAGAAAGAAAGAAAGGCTTTCCAGAGAGGAGGAGGGAAAGGAGGGAAAGGGAGAAATTGCAGAGTACAGGTACATTCAGATCCTTTGAAGCATTGATTACAAAGAAGATGTAGATTGATAATCTTAAGAGAAATTAGTAAGAATTTATAGGATTTGATAACTAATGAATGGTACAGAGGGAAAATTAAAGATAAGCTTGTGGTTTCAAACTTACATAATGGTAGCTTTAGAAACAAAAAAGGCAGGGTAATGCACTGATTTTAGGAGCAGCAGAAAAATATGTTTTTATTAAAATGTTGACTTTAGAAATACCCGCTTAAACGTTCAGGCTTTGATTGTTATTTGGAGCTTATGGAGAGAGGGTAAAGTTTAGAAGAATTGGTTACAGTTCAAATCCTAGACTTTCTTCTAAGTTTCATGGGTTCAGGTGTACCATAAACACTTTAAGCATGGTTTTATTCACTGTTAAAAATGAACATTAAAAATAGATATCCTTTCTGTAGGGATTGTTCTTGTGGTTAAAAAGTAATAATACCAGAAACTTTTTAAACAATTTGTAAAGTCCAGCAAATTCAAGGTGTTCATAAAAGTAACAGCTGAAGCTAGTATTAAAAGAGACAGAGCAGAAGCTAGCTCAGGGGTTAAGAGAATTGTTGTGCTTGATAAATGAAGACAACCCATATATGTGTATCTACACATATATTGCTTGAGTTTTCTTAGTTTCGAACTTCTTAAAGAATATATCATATTTTATGTCATCTTTATTCACTTCAGATTATGATGCTAAGATTCATTCATGATGTAATATTTAAATGTAGATAGTTTTTATTGCTTCATGATATTCTGTTTTTTGAAAATTCCATGGTAGACTTCTCCTCCTACTGTTTATGGGTCATATTTTTTTTTCCAGTCTTTGGTATTGTGAACAGTGCCACATGAACTTTCTGTTGTTATTGTTTATGGCTTTGAGTCCATATATGCAATGTATGGAAATGGTACATATTTAGAAATGTTCCACTTTAAAAAACAATGCCAAATTGTTTTGTAAAGTGGTTGTATCATTTTACGCTCTCACCAGTGACATGTAAAAGATCCATGTTCTCTTTAAAACTTAGTTTCACTGGACTATTTTTAAATTTTATTATCAAATAGTGGAAAATGGTATCTTATTCCATTCTTTACTGACGTTCTCTCAATTGCTAGGAGAATTGGCTGACTTTCCTTATGTTTACTGCCTACATCTTTTGTGACATGTCTAGTCATCTTTTTGTCCATTTTTATTGTTAATTTTCTGTATCATTTTAACTTATATCCTGTCTATATATTTTTTGTTACACTGTTTTGCCATCTCTAAGAATGGCAAATAACATTCTCAAGTCATCTTCATTCTCTTTAAAGTGTATTAGGAGACATGAATGTTTCCAATTTCCGTATCATCGAATTCTAAGTTTTATGCTTTTAACATGTTTAATTATTCTCCTGTGACCCAAGGTCAAAAATAAAACTACTTATATTTTCTTCTAAAAATGTTAAAGGTTAGCTTTTGCTTTTTAATTTTCTTATTCTACATAAAACTTATTTTTTTATATCTTATAAAGTAGAAGCTCATCCTCATTTTTTCATTATAGAACTATTTTTAGCTCTATTTCTTAACTTTTCCCCCCTTTTTAGTGATATGTTCAGGAATTTTGGTTATATATCAAAAAATTCTATCCAAGCATGAGTCTTTTCTCATTTCTCTATTGTGATGAAAATAGTTGCCTTTGTTGCTATAGTTAATTTTGCCCTCTATAGGAATACCGTATTTCCTAAAGTAATTCCTACTTACTAAAATAAATCATGTAGGGCAATTTCCTCCCTCTTATTTTTTATGAGGGGGGGAAATTAATTGTTCAAATTAACAAATATGAACGTATTTTGTGAAATACATTCCTGCATTATAATGACTCCAAGTCTCTGCTTATTTACCTAGCTGACTAACCTTTCTCTGGCTGGTAATCTATTCTTTCTTATTCATCCATATCCAAGCATTCTCTGCCACCTAGTCTCTGTCAGAAACTAATGAAATTAATAGTTATTAGTCTAAGCCCTTTACAAATATTAACTCACTTAATGCTATAATTGAAACAACCCTATAAGGTAGGTGCATTTATTTTTCTAATTTTACAGATAAGGAAACTGAGGCATAGAAAGGTTAAATAATGGTTCCTGGATTATACAGTAAGTGGCCTAGATAGGATTGTAAATCATGTAATCTGTCTCCAGAGTCCAATATTTTCATTACTATGCTATATTATCACTTTGTCTCAAGAAATGTGTTACCTATTTTTTGTCTTTTGCTTCCATTGTTTACATAAAATGCATACATTTATGGATTATATGAATTATGAATTTATACATTTATAATTTATAACCAAATTATCAAGTACTACTAGCAACTCTATTGTGATTCATACTAAAGTTCATCACATAAAAACAACGATTCAGGAATAATTATGACCATGAATATGTCTACTGCAAAAACATATCTAGCAATAAATGGGATGAGTAAAAACCAGGAAATGCTTCTTACTAGTTTAGGTCCAGTTTTTGCTGCCAGATGAGTTTTGGTGCGAAACTGATGAAAAATCTTTGTGTTTAAATCTCTTTGGATTCTTCTAATTGTGGAATGTGTTGTTGCCATTTAATAAATAAGGGAAAAAAGTCTCAGAGGTTAAGTAGACTAAATCAACCTCTGTTCTTAGTTGATGAAGTGCCTGTGATTTGTTCTAGGTTTCCTGCAATGCTCTGATGTGGATTTTTAAACCTCAAAACAAGAATAAGAATGTGGCATTTCCCTTAGGAGCTAGATTTATAATGATTCCAGGACTCTGCTTATTTACCTTTCTGACTAACCTTTCTCTGATTGATAATCTATTCTTTCTTATCCATCCATATCCAAGCATTCTCTGCTAACTTGTCTCTGTCAGAAACCAATGAAACAAAATAATATAGTTAATTAGCCACTAAAGAAAGCTTCCACCCAAGGAATAAACTGTTCATATTTTAACCCAGTTCTCAGAATTTTATTTAATCTTTAATTCAAATTCTAGATTTTGTAATTCAAAACTTGTTTAAAATATACTTTGCCTTTTATTGTTTAACATTTCTCAATAAGTAATATAATTTTTTTCTCATTTTTGAAATTCCTTTTTTTATAGTCTCTTATTTCTTGTGTTTTAATTGATTACACTATGTTAAGTAATTAAAAGTTTGTTTCTTTTTAAAGTAGTAACTTATTTTTCTATTAAGATGAGCTGATCTTGCAGTCTGGCCATGAGAACAAGTGTTACTCATAAGGGGGATTTACTAGGCTGGGCATGGTGGTTCACGCCTGTAATCCTAGCAACCAGGGAGGCTGAGGCAGGTGGATTTTCTCCCCTCACGAGTTCCAGATCAGCCTGAGCAAAAGCAAGACCTCTTTTCTACTAAAAATAGAGAAAAACTAGGTGGGCATGTGGTAGGTACCTGTAGTCACAGCTACTTGGGAGGCTGAGGCAAGAGGATCACTTGGGCCCAAGATTTTGAGCTTTCTGTGAGGTATGATGCCATGGCATGCTACCCAGGGTAACAAAGACTCTGTCTCAAAAAAAAAAAAAAGAAAGAAAGAAAGAAAGAAAGAAAGAAAGAAAGAAAGAAAGAAAGAAAAGAAAAGATAGGGCCTTTATATAGGGCCTGGCACATAATAGGTGCTCAATAAATGCTTGACAAAAAGCCTTTGTAAATGAATAAGATAGAGTGGAGTCTTAAAATTTAATGTCTGTTGCTTTCAAATTGAATTTTAATTTAATAGTAGTTTTAGGATTATATATTAAAAATCTCACAAAAAAGTAATAAATTAAAATTCTTTTCTCGTGCTATAGATAGAAAAGCAAGTACTGAATTCCTTAATGAGTCTAAGTGAAGCTCTAAATATAAATGCATTCAAGGGGAGAAATATGATCGACACTTTCTAATATTGTAAATTTAAATTAAATATTTGGAAGTGTTTTAAGTCTAAAAGCTCTTAGCATTCATCCCTGTGACACTCTATAACTGCAATTGATAATGCTTTAGTATAATTATCATTTATTTGTATGTTCTTATTTATGTGTCTACTAATATTTTAACAATAAATTTATATCTGTAAGACTTATGCCCATTGAAGGGTTCAAAACTGTAACATAATCTCTTTATAGAGCCTTGAATTCTACACTTTCTGTAAGTTTCATTGTGTTTACATGAGAAAATTGAGAATACATAAATTTTTTTAATTTATATTTATAATGCCAGTATATACTTTTGCTGACATGCCAAAATATTCTACAAACATACATATAAAATTTACTCCCCATCTGTTGATTTCTAGCATTGTTTACCAAAGTCAGGGTGAATAGGATGAACTATTCTCATATTCCCTCTTCATTTGCCATGAAATCATAACCTGTAAATAACCCAAAGAAGGAATGACCAATCTTAGGGTGGTAGCTCCTGGTGACCAGCTCTGTGATGGGCTGTCATGGACATCAGCCCCAGGGCCTCTGTCTTCTCTCACATGGAGCACACTATCTGGCCTAGAACTGATACAGCTCATTGCAAAGCAGAGAAAACTGCGTGCCTTTCATGATACCTTCCCTTTGTCTCCATTGTCTGATTTTTATTAGGTCCTAGAGACATTTTTTCACCTTGGGATGACATTTTTAAAGTCGGTAGAAGCCAATGAGAAAATGATTCAAATGATATATATTTTCTTCATAACATTTTCTTCTTAGGTAAATCTGTGTCATAAAGCACATGTATTAATTGCTGAAGGGACTTTTTTTTTAATGTGATCATAATATGTTCAACTGTTTTGGCCATAGTCTCAAAGACATTCTGTCAGTGAATTAAAACAGACTGCAGGATAGAAACATTTAGAATATTTGGTATTTAATAATATTCAGGCATGGGTTTATATCGTTCATATGTCCTACCCACTGAATTTCAAGTACATTTTTAACAACTATATACCTCATTGCATTCTAGGAATTTCCATATTTATTATCATGTTTAATAACTCTGTGTGTGTGCAGGTTTGAGGAGGCAGGTAAAATGAATATAATTGTATCCACTTCAAATAGATTCAGCGACTGCTCTAATGTCACCCTGATAGTAAAACACAGACTGATCATTTCAATCCAGATTTGCTCATTCCAGGATGACTGCTTTTCCTCCACTTTTTAATTTCCTCCCTTTTGTGGTGTTGATAATAAAGAATTACACAATGAATTTGGCCTTATCTTTCTAAAATGCATGATTGTGTTCATTGGTGTTTGCTAAAGAACTACAAAAAAGAACAAACAAAAACATTCCCTTAGCTATTGCCTGGGTCTATTTTTCCCTAAATTCAGATGGATGTTAACATTTAGATCATTGTTCATCCCTTTCCCATCATTTGATTCACAATGTGGCAAAGCCCCAGGGCTTGATTAGTAACTTGAAAAAGTGGCGTCAGTGGCTCTGTGAAGAAAGAAATAAAGAGTGGTTAGACTGAACAAGATAAGTTCAGTCATTGTTTTAAAAAGCCATCTTAAAAAAAAAAAAAAGGAGCTATCTTTTTCAAAGCAGGAATTCTGGCCTCTTAATATAAAAACTAAGTAAAAATTTAGATTTTAATTATAGACTTCTGCAAAGTTCATTCATTGTATTAAACCAATAGGAAGCAGCTTTTTATAGATACCAATTTATTCACTTTCTTTAGCACTGCAACCAGAACACTTTCATGATTTTTGTTATTATTAAAAGAAGTTGCCTTTTGAGCTGCTTCTATAATAAATAAATTAAAACTTCAATTACATTGAAAGTTATGAAATAGGCTAAACCCCCGGGGTTTGGGGCTCAAGGTACTTAACTGTGAAAAGTTAATGTCAAGGTGATTGGGGGAATAAACGAACAATGGTTAACCATAGAACGCAGAACACTAACACTTCAGTTTGTCTTGACCAAGTAATTGGAGCACACGGTTTAGAAGTCTTCTATGTAAGTCCCACCCCCACATCTCCTTCAAATCACTGCGTGACCTTTTCAAAGTCATGTTTTTCCTTTAGGCCTTGGTTTCGCTCATCTATAAAGGAAATTCATCTCTATGAACTCAAAGATTCCTCCCAGTGACAATATTTTCAGATTCCAAAAGCCAGATAAAACTATTCAATCTCATATCTGAAGCTTTCTAAAAATTTATTTTTCCCCCCTGATAAGGGTTGGTGCTGCTAGTAAGATGAGGTTTGTCAGACGCTAGCTAGGCATAATTTCACTTTGATTAAATATTTGTGATGCCCCAATCATACTACTCATCTGGCCTAATCTGACAGTTTGGTTTCCTTTTGTACCTTCAAAAAGATGTATCATGGTGCTATTTCAAAGGTTCATTTTAAAACAACACAGATGTCCTATTGGTTCATATAGGTATTGTTTGGCAAGAACATTATTTTTTTGAGAGTTCAGTATCTAGTACAATGTGTTGAATCTATTAAAAATACTTGGTAATGTAGATGATTTAAGACATGGTGTCTTGGATTGATGAGACATAACATATGGAGGTCTTTATTTATTATTAATATGATTTGGTAATGATTCATATTGGAAATACTATGAAATTTTAATGCCACATTGTTACATACTGTTCTTACCCTCATAAAAGTCTGTGATGCTTATAGCTCATTTTAAAATTTCAACTATTCACTGTCTAAGCCTAAGATAAGAAGGTTAAGGAGTGGAGGGTACAGATAAAAAGAAGAGAACATCTTTAGAGATTTCTTTTAATATAAAAGTCAGATTGTTTCTTTTCAAATTACTATCCTTTTAGAACTTATACTACTGACATGGTACTTAGTATCCAGTAGTTGACTATGACTTGGTTCTTCAATAATTCTAAAAGTCATTTTGTTGATAACAGACATAAAAAATATTCATTTTTGAGAAAGTGAAAAAATAGACATGATATCACTATTCGTAAGACTTGTTTTTGGAAAACAGAGTTTTGAGTGCATGTTATTGTGTATTTATGGTACGTGAAATGAACTCTTTGTCATTGTCTGATTTATATTCTTCATGCCTAAGAGTTGAACTCAAAGAAACAGCAAAAGCTAAGCCATACTACCTACCTCTGTGTGTTATGGAGGATTCTAAAGCCTCATCTCTCTTGTTTAAATGTTAGCAGTCAGTACATGGTATTTATAACCATAAATGCTACATAAATACACTGATATTATTGTGATGATTAGACAATGGTGTGTGTAGATGTGTGTGAGTATAACATGTATATATGTTACATATGGAATGTGTGTGCCCAAACAAGTGTATATGTATATGTTAGGAGGGAGAAAAAATAAAAGAAAGAAGGAAGAAGTCTAAATTAGCATATCATTGAATTTAATGATTTTAATTGACTTTTTAAAAAGAAAGTTGTACATTGGATGAAAGGCTCATTAATTAATAGTTATATTCACTTAGCCATGAAAAATATCATGATTCAATATATGAAAGAAAAACATACATTGTAAAAACCTTATACTATAGAGTACAGAAAAAGGAAAAGAGAAATTATTGGTGCAATGTGAAGTTAAACTGAATTATCGATTTATAGTCTAAAGCAAGTACATATAAGAAAGAGTGTGGGCATGTTTTCAGTGGAAATCCACAAATTAGACTTGGTCTGACAAGGAAAACAAACAAACGTAAAATTTGTATTCAAGTACACGAGCCTGGGCTTTCCTAGAATAAAGAAGGTCTTCAGTTGTAGAGAGAATTCTAATAGAGGTAAAATGTATCACAACAACTTCTGTGTAACAGCTGAATTTCTCATACGAAACTTTTACCACATTTATATTATCTTCACAATAATGATCTAAGTGGTATTGTTAGGTAGGTAGTTAAGAACAGCTTTCCTGGGGAAGGAGGACAGTGCTAAGCCTCCAGGCTGCCATCTTGATGTGTCCCATCGTAATTTTGTCCCAAATAATTGCTCATACGTGGGAAGGAGGAAACACCCTACCAATCTGTTGATAAGAACCTAGAAGCCAACTGCAAAAGGACCTAGAGGACTCTCTAACCTAAGAACAGGTACAGTAGAGGGTGGAAGGTCACTTAGAATAGCCTTAAAACTAAGTATGATGTGGCCCACCCACTCCCCAAGGGCTCTCAGAGAGGCTCTTGGGAGTCTGAGTGTGCAGTAAAACTCTGGTTCCAAAGTGCCCACTGAATCACAGGGTAGGCCCAATCCAGGCAGTATAAAAGGGAGCCCTCAGCCATGTCCAAGGACTCTTTGCCAACTTGCCCTGACAATGAAGGCCCATTGGCTGTCTATAGATAATATATTCTATATGTTAGTAAACTTAGTAAACTTTCTACTCTGTGAATCTATATTTCTCTTCCTCAATAAACTTTGTTTCATGTTTGCCTTACTTTGGGGTATCTGGTCATTTTTCAACCAAGAATGCTCCAAAAAACAAGGAGCCAGGCAGCTGCCTGAAACTCAGACATTTTAGAACATAGGCCTCTGCCTTGAAACCCAATAGTGTGTAAGAATGGTCATTTGGTAAGAGTCCAGTATTATGTGGTACTTCTGCTAGATAACAAGAAGGTAAATAATCCATAATGAATAGTTTTTGATGGTTCAAAGATATTATGACTCACAGCCTTGGAAAAAAGAAAACCTAGCTGTTTATAATTATAAATGTGGCAGATGAGAGTAGGGGAAGAACTGTGATAAGTAGAAGTGAAAAAAGTTTTATTAAAAAAAGGTCTATCTTGGGACGGTGCCTGTGGCTCAAAGGAGTAGGGCGCCAGCCCCATATGCCAGAGGTAGCGGGTTAAAACCCAGCCCCAGCCAAAAACTGAAAAAAAAAAAAAAAAAAAGGTTTATCTTTTGAAGATCAGCTAATTCTTTGCTTTTTATTATACTCCAATATGTCTCAATTTATTTTATACTAATATAAATTTTTACCTTTTAATTCAGTTTGCTCAGGATTATGGGTAAAAGAATTCAGTCATTTGCTAAGCCCATCTAAGGGTGAGTATGGACTTCTATTTTTCATTTGGGAGACTCCACATTTTGTATATGTGTATGTATTGAATATCATGATTTCTGAAGGTACATGGAAGGGTCTGTTCCAGCTACTCCTTATTACCAGATACCATCTGCTGAGACTCCACTTTGACTTGAGAAAAGCCAGATTCAGAGCTCCAGCTGGAGCCAGGCACTGCTTGGATAGACTTAATGAATTTGTAGGACTTATGAAAGTATACTTCAGGAATTCAAAGGTTTAGGGATTTAATTTTATAAAATAAAATCAATAAGAAGAAAGCAGGTGTTGCAGCATACATTTTACGTTCCAGTGTCTATTTCAAAACTGAATTGTTATTCTCTTAGAGAACTTCCACTTGTACCCAGATGGTTAACTGGCACTGGACTTGCCCCCTTTCACCATAAACAACTACAAACCAAAAAATATATATAGAAAACCATTGGTTTGATACATTTGGCAATAGGTAATATAATTCAGCCCTTGCTATTGTATTGATACCATCAACTTTTCATATCTTTGATCTACTTAAAATGTAGACATTATATTTTATGACATTTCTATATTTTCAGGGTAATGTGTTAAAAGTAGTGAAAATCACTTAGAAGACACATGCAGTTGTGAACACTTTAAAATGAATCAATGAAATAAGAGCAGGGCTTATCTTCATCAATACAGCACAGGTTGCTTGTTAAAATATTGATCATTTCCATTGCACTTAATATTTAGCTAGTGAGGTAATGCTTGGAACATCAGAGGACATAGAGAATTTTGCTTCAGCACCATGGCCAGTGTCCCCAATGATTGGCCAATGCAAAAAAGTGTCTCGGGAATGAACATTTGTCCACATAAAATAATATGTACCTTCATCCACATGAACCAAACTTTCTCACATTTGTTTACAGTGATCATTTTTTTCTAAGTTTATATTACTATTGATTTGAACAAATTTTAAAAAGTGAAAATGTTTATCTTATATTTATCTATAAGGTAAATGTAAAATAATTTCAAGCACTGCTAGAATATGTATGCTAATTTTATTCATTGTACAAACTCACTAAAATAAAAACATTTTATTTTTAGTAAGAACAAGTGATTACTCAATATGTTAATAAATACAAGTTCTAATTTGTTGTCTTAAGTAAGGTAAATAAAACATGGAATTTTTTTAAGTTCCCAGTTAGTGCTGATGCTGATGACGCAGGGAACACACTTTGAGCAAGATTCTAAACCATGGCCACACACTGGAATCATCAGGGATAATTTTTTCCTTGTGCACTTTTATCTACCTTCAATTATGATAAAATATACCTAAGAAAAAAATCATAAAATCTATTCTCTATGTCATTTTGAAGTATACAGTACAGTAAGCAGTAAGTAAATTCACATTGCTGTGTAACCAATCTTAAGAACTCTTTATTTTTCAAAACTAAAACTTTATATCCTTTAAACAATAACTCCTTATTCCCCCTAGCAACCAGGGAACCACCCCCAGCAATGACCATTTTACTGTCTCCATGTAAGTGGAATCATATGATACTTGCCTTTCTGTGACTGGTTTATTTCATTTAGTATAACGTCCTCAAGGTCCATCCATTTGTAGAATGTATAAGGATTTTCCTTTTAAAACCTGATAATACTCCATTGCATATGTATAACTCATTTTGTAGAACTGTTAATCTATTGATGAACACTTGGATTGCTGTTGTGAGTAATACAGTTATGGGCATATTTTTATAAATATTTCTTCAGGATCCCATTTTCAACTTTTTGAGGTACGCACCCAGAAATAGAACTTCTGGATCAAATGATAATTCTATTTTTAAATTTTTGAGGAACCACCATATGGTTTTCTATAGTGCCTATACCATTTTACATTCCCATCTATAGGGTTCAACTTTCCCACCTCTTTGCCAAAATTTGTTAGGTTTTTCTTTAATAACAGCCATTCTAATGGATATGAGGTTACATGGCATGTTTTTAATTAAACTAATTCATACTGAGGTTAAGTAACTTCTAAAAAATGGCTCAAAGATAGTGTTTGGTATGCTTTGTCCTTTCTATTCTCCCAACTTAAGTATTCAAAACTAGAATGTTACTTTGTCACACATGATATTACAGATGATCTTTGAATACAACCTATATTTAGCAAAGGAAAGGTCAATATTAACTAAAACAATAATTTTACAGTGCTATTAAAGTGGCGATGGTAATTAATGTCAGTAGTGATGCACCCAAGAAATAAAGGCAATAGGTACAAGAAAATGAGAAATTTGTCTGCAGGTCTCTTATAAACTACATGTTGTTATTGAATGATATTTCCTTATTATATTTTGTGGCCCCAGGTCCATTACTATCACTGTTATTTAGTACAAGATACTTATTCTCCTTACGTTTCAGCATTTAAACTATCTCCAGGAAATTTCCTACCTTCCATTTTGGTTTAAATTATCTTGGGATGAAGAATATTTTACCTGCAGAAGTTTTAAAACAAGAAAACACAAGTCCAAGGAGAACAAGAGTCTCCTGGGTCTGCAAAAAAAAAAAAAAAAAAAACAATGTAAAAGAGAGTTTCGATGTACACCCTGGGAAATCTACTCCTTTGGGACACCTGCCCATATTGAACTACTTGTTAAGAAAATAACACTTAAGTGACCATTTATTGGGCAGAGAAAGGATATACTTAGCCTTGAAAGACATTAAGCATAAAGGACTCCTCACCATGTGGAGTTTATAATTTGATATCATCTCTGGGAAAAAATTAACATACTATGTATAAGTAAAGGGGTAGTCAGTATTTCTCACCTAATTTGTTAACTAAAGTTGTATCTCTATTCTGGACATATTTAAAATTTCACCTTTAATCAGGAAGTTTTTCAAAATCATATAAAGAACATTCATGCAGCTGGACAATTCACTTTGGAGATGGTTGGTGCAAAATTGTTTTTTCAAATAAAACCCTGGGTTAGTTCATTGCATTTGAGTATAAGTTTGAAAGAGAAACCAAATGAAGAAATGTTTGCAGAAGAGGAAGAGTGAAAATTCTTTAAATGAACAGATAAATCACATTCATATCAAATTTGGATGAACATTTTTTATCTACCTATGGCATCTTGAAATCAGACAAGATGAAGACAAAAAACTAAAGGGTGAAGAAGGTAAACAAGAGGTGATTTAAAGCCATGGTTGGTTCCTTCATCAAGTAATTGCTAATCATGAGAAGCAGTAAATTGTATTGATTGAGGATTCAGACTACATCTCCTGTGCTAGAATCCTGGCTTTTCCATTTGCCTGCTGTATGAGTTAAACATTACCATGCTTCTCTGTGCCTTGGTTTTCTCATCTGTAAAATGGGGATTAAAACATTTATAGTATAAAGTTATTTTAAAGAACCAAACTAATTTTTTAACACTTGTAATTTCATTGTCTACATAAATAAAAGAATAGATAAGCAATTTCCTGAATGTCCCTTGAGCTCCCATGCCTTAAGAGTGAGAAATTTAAAATTTCCCTGGATTCTAAATGTCCCAGTTTCAAAATTGCAGATCTAGACCCTCAACTCCCCCCTTAAATCAGTGTTTCTCTATGGTTTGGTGCTTATAAAAATTTACCACATTTAGTAAAAGTCACACTTTTAATAAAAAGTAAAATTTTCATTATTTTAAATGGTCATTTTAGTGCTATCAATAAGAAAAATATCAAGCAGAATCTTTCACCAAAATATTTGATTACATAATACATAACTTTAATCATGTCAGATTCCACATCTTATCCACTTATATTCTACCTATTCTATTTCATATTTATTTGCCAAAATGATAGTTACAATTTGGCAGCCCCAATATCTGCATATTTTAATTAATTACAGTGATGAAATTTATGAAGAGATTTTTTTATGGAAAACAACACATAGTCCTCCCTTTCACATTGTAGAGACTAAAGAAATTGAAGATTCCCTTTATATACTCCAAGAAAAATTTACTTCTTTGGGCAACCCTCTTCACTTTAAACCACATGTTAGGTTAATAACTTTCTTAGTAAATAAACATTGGGTGATGAAAACATATGTAGTAGCTCCTAGGAGAATTCCAAGAACATTACTTGAATTATTCAAAACTTGGAAATTGTTTTTAAACTTTCAATTTGGAGCTATAATCTCATTCCATTCTTTTATATTATTCAGCTCTAAAAAGCATTTTGTGTTTGTGGGTTTCCTTGTAAGATTTAGGTGTGGTTTTTAATAGTTGGCAATTTATATGTAAATTATAATAAAGAAATAATAAATATTAACATGATTTAGCCCTTAATCAATGTTAATATCATTATTAAAGTACGACAGATATACAAAGTTATTTTACATAATTTACATGTATCATCTCATTTAACCCATCACAAGGCCCCTATGAAACACTATCATTACCCTCATTTTTCATGGATGATGAAGATGAGGCACAAAGATGTTAAAAAACTTGTATAAGGCTACAACCAAGAGATGGAGCCAAGATCTAAACCTATTCAGGTTTACTCCAGAATCAGGGCTCTAAACTGCCACAATATACTTTGGTTTTAGGATGCTTTCCGTGTCAAGTAACCAAAATGTCATATTCAAACCAGCTAAAGAGAAAGAAACTTACTAAAAATGGTAGTAAATGTTTCAATAACAAAAATAGCCACTGGCTCAAACAATACTCTCAGGACTGGACAGGCCTTTTCCACATCCCAAACCTGTTTTCCTCTTTGGCTTGTTAAAGATGCTCAATGTAAAGATACTCAATTTAAAGATGCTTAAAAGATGCCCACTGAAACAAGTTAATTAAATGGTTTTAAAAATGGTCTTTGTAAGCATTCCCAGTGCCAAACATTTTTTAAGTATCATTCATTTCAAAAGCACCTTTCTCTCTAATAGTCTCATATTTGATGTGGAAAAGTAGAGTTTCGTAATGTCTGCCTACTTGCTTGAACAGCATTCTTTAAAATATGAACACTAAAATGCCCGTGATGGAAAAACATTCACATTTTTTATTATGCCCTTCAACCCCAAATCAAGATTTATTGGTTAATGCCAATATTCTTTATAACAACAAGAATATGAGAATTATCATGAATGTAGCTCTAATCTTTTTTGAGACAATTGTTTTGTGGTGTTTCTTATATCACTATAAAATATATAACTTGCCACTAAAAGTAAAAACAAAAGAAGTTTTGCAGTATTTTATTGGTGGTGTTAACTACCATTGAAAAGGATGATCTTTGCCTTTATGCACACCCTCAAAATGCAAGCTCAATATCTGCAATGACCCTATGAAACCATGTGAAAAGGAAATTCATCCTACAGATTATTATTCTATGATTCTAAGTAATGCTATCTTTTTGTTAATAAATCATGGGAGTTTGGGGTCATTTCTTGTTAATCCATTAAACCATATTACTCTGATTGGTTCTGTAGCTTGATAATGCACCACAGACACTATTCGTAGTTTATGATGCAATACAGACTCAAAAACCCCAGACTGATTGAATTTGTTTCATTTTTTTTTACACGAAGATTCAACTTTATCATGCCTATAAGAAATTCATTATAGCTTTAAGGACATATATATAGGGTGAAGGAGAAGGGATAGAAAAGTTTTTCCATGCAAATGGTAACCAAAAGGAAGCAGGACTGGATATGTTTATATAAGACCAAATAGACTTTACATCAAAAATTATTATGAGACAAAGAAAGTCATTATGTAATGATAAATATATCATTTATTCAGGAGGATATAAAATTATAAATATATATGTATATATACCCACCCAACATTGGAGCATCTAAATACATAAGGCAAATGTTAATAGAAAAGTGAAGAGAGAAACAGACAGCAATACAATAATAGTAGAGTGTTTCAATACCTCACTTTCAACAATGGAAAGATCATCCAGATGTAAAAATCACTTAAAAAAAAAAAAAAAAAAAAAACAAAAAAACCAGACTGTCTCACCTTTCACTGGTCTGATAATCTCTGGTCTGGTTTTGTTTTATTGTTTTTTTAAGACAGGGTCTCACTCTGTCCCATGGGCCAAAATGCAGTAACATCATCCCAGCTCACAGCAACCTCAAACTCCTGGGCTCCAGTGATCCTCTTGCTTCAGCCTCCTGAGTAGTACAGGGACATGACACCACATCCAACTAATTTTTCTATTTGTTTTAGAGACAGAGTCTCGCTTTTGCTCAGGCTGCTCTGAAACTCCTGGCCTCAAGTGATCCTCTTACCTCAGTCTCCCAAATCACTAGAATTATAGGTGGGAGCCATTGCACCCAGCTGGTTGTAATCTTTCAAAAACATGCACAAAACTCTTCCTCTTTGCTGCATATGTAGCTTTACTCTGCTAGTTTGATAATTCTACAGTTCTTCTAGTCCACTCGTTGGCTCACAAAATAGACATTAAATAAATAAAATAAAACTCTTCTCTTGTATTATAGACTTGCAATGATAAACAGAAGGAAAAGCAGTTAAGCAATTCTCATTCCTGTAAACACAGATACAATGAGCTGATTTATTTCCTTCAGCAAATCAATAGTTTTATATTTAATTTTAAGTAAAAGTAAAAATGACAGTAATCATCCTTTTACAGTTTATGATATCACATTTTAATATTCCATGACCTCCAAAGTTATCATCAGAGATGCTTTCTTTTTTATCATAATGTTAACTGTGCGCTCCACTTTTCAACATCCTCAGCATTACTTGACAGGGACAACTTTTTTCCCATCAGGAATACATCTTGGAATGATTCTTTTGTACTTTGGGTCTTTTCTCTGTTTTTTCTATTGAATAATTAATTTCTTTTTTCTTGGCATACTTGATTGTTTGCCAAGGAGATTTCTTCATTACATTTGAAAAAGGCATATCAGTAATTGACAGCATTTTATATTAGACGATGTACTGACAAATAAGAGCAAAAACATTATTAGCTTGATAAATTTGTTTCCAGTTATTCATGAGGTTTTCCTATGTCAATTTTCTTTTCATTTTACACTTCCAGATAGACTTGTCTCAGTACCTAAACTTTTTATTCTGTATTTATATTGAAATAACAAAAACTATTATCATCCTTAATAACATTCCTAGTTGTAATGTGTATGTAATCATTTTCATAAGGCAACCAGTTATTAGTAAACAAATAAAATTAAATTCCCGAAAAAGTGACAATTCACAGTATAAATAGCACACATGTAAAGAAGTAGTACAATGGAACTGTTATATAGTTCAGACTCAATAAATTAGTAAATTGCTAAATGAAAATAAGTGTTTCTAGAGTCAACTACAAAAATACAAAGGGATAAAAAACAATACTTTAATTGAATTTTAATTCTTAAATCCTAATATAACAGCTGCTATTTGGTATAAACTCCTTAGAAAAATAAATGAATTTTATGGAAATGAACATATTAAAAACAATAAATTACAGAAAAAAATATGAGCTAGGGGGTCATAATATTCCTCTATCTTCATTTAAATCATTCAATAAAATACCATGAACCCTTGAACAAAACAGGTTCAGGACAAAATAAAATGATATTAAGAAAACTATAAGGAAGACTAAATATATTTTCTCTTTATTAAGTGTAAGTAGATCATCATAAAGGGCTTTAATACTGTTTTCATGTCGAGTAGATTGAGGAAGAGGAGTGGGTCTTGCTGTGACAGAGGTGGCAGAAGAAACTCTGTGAATGCAGTTCAAAGTTGTGCTGTCCAAGGATCAACTGTAACATGCCATAGAACAAAACAGTTAAAATGAAGTAGTCAGCTTCTAATAAAGTAAGCCAGAGTGACTAAATACATTTTATCTTTGCCTTTCAGAAGCCATCTTTGAAATATAATAATAGTTTGTCATGATTTATAGTGGTTAATGCTAGTGTTGGCAGTTTAGGAAAAAGAGACCTCTATATCTGGCATTTAGATTATCCCCATGAACATCCTGTTAGCAATATAAGTGGAGATTTAAATATAATATTGCTCAATATAAGGGAGAGAAAGGCATATAAACAAATATTTGTTTAAGTGGTAGACTACAATGAAAGTGTCATCATGATGGTGCAGAAAATTTTCAAGATAAATTAACCAACAAACTCAAGTCTGTTACACAGACAATGAAAAATACCAGCTTCAATAAATGATTAATTTTATAATGGGCACATAAAACTTGGTAATTAAATAACTAAATTTGCAAAAATGTAACTCATGTGTGAAAATACTAGTTAGGCAATATCTGAAAATTTCAATAAAGAATAACTTTTCACAACTTAATTTGCATAAAGTTAATATATAAATAAAGTACACACAATTGCAAGAATATGAAAAATTCGTGCATTTATAGATTCCCAGATTGCCAGTTACAGTCTAAGCTGATATGATTCCTTTGGATCACAATTCAACAGTGTATTTTTTTTTTTTTTTTTGGCAATTTATGGCTGGGGCTGGGTTTAACCTCCAGCATATAGATATAGGGCCGGCGCCCTACTCCTTTGAGCCACAGGCGCCGCCACAACAGTGTATTTTTTTTTAATCTGTAAAAATGCTCATATCCCTTGAGTCTGAAATCTTACTTTAAGTTACTTATTCAATAAATATAAATTAACTCTAATGCTAAGTTAAATACAACTGTTGACATTTCTAGAGTAACCACTAAAAGAATAGAAATAAAGTATTCCTATGGTCATTTGTATTCTCCTGAAATTCATATGTTGGACTTAGCACAAGTGTAGTGGTATTAGGTAGGAGATAGGATCTTTGGGAAGTGATTTAGGTCATAAGGGCAGAACTCTCATAAACAGGATTAGTGTCCTTATAAAAAGAGGTCTTAGAGAGATGCTTTGCCTACCTCACCATGTGAGGACATAGCAGAAGACACATCTATAATTAGAAAGTAGACCCTTATCAAACATCAAATCTACTAGTGCCTTGATTTTGGACTTCTTATCTCCAGGAAAGGAGAAATAAATGTCTGCTGTTTAGGCCACACAATCTATTATATTTTGTTATAGAAGCTGCAACAGACTAAAACAACTTCTAAACTATTATAACAATAGATAAAAAAGGGAAAACTACAAAATGAAATATAATTCAATACACTATCAAAAAAAAAAGGGAATACAGTAGAATACATAAAAGCTGAACCTAAAAAACAAACAAAAAGAACATAAAATAAGATGGTAGATCAAATCTAAGTATATCTATAATCAAAGTAAATCAATTATAATTTTCAATTGAAAATAATGTCAGAAAGGCCATATTAAAACAAAGTCTGCTCATACACCACACATAAGAGGTACACTTGAAATATAAGGGCCAAGAGAGACAAAAAATAAACAAAGGAAAAGCCTGCAGGGGTCCTCAATCTGCGGCCCGCAGGCCACATGAGGCGGTGTGATTGTATTTGTTGCTGTTTTGGTTTTTTACTTCAAAATAAGATATGTGCAGTGTGCATAGGAATTCATTCATAGGTTTTTTTTTCAAACTATAGTCTGGCCCTCCAATGGTCTGAGGGACAGTGAACTGACCCCCTGTTTAAAAAGTTTGAGGATGCCTGGAAGAGGAAGCGTAAGTTCCTTTAGCCATATAAGAACCTTAAAGTTGACCTTTATGACAAAACTCGGTGACTAGAGATATACAGGATTATGACCTTCCTGAATACTTAATATATCCATGTATGTAAGTACATTATATGTATGTACATTATAAAGAAATGTACGTGAAGAAAAAGCACTAGCCTCAGAGAACCAATCAATTTCAGAATAAATGGCAAGATGGCAGCAGTAGTAACATAAACAATGAAGGGAAGCGGTGGAACTTCAGAGTTTATTTATTACTTTTGATAAGCTGAATAGATACAAATATATATGTGTGCATATATATATATAGTATATGTGTGTATATATTTATATATAATCACATATGCTGATTTTACATATGATATTTCATAAAAATATAACTAATAGAATTCAGTTATACTGGAACAGTTGGAGAAATGAGCAATAGTTATCAAGTTATGTTAGAATAGTACAATTTTTGTCCTGTTTTACATACACATAGTTTGAGGGCGGCACCCATAGTTCAGTGGGTAGGGTGCTGGCCACATACACCGAGGCTGTGGATTTGAACCCAGCCTGGACCAGCTAAAACACATACACATAGTTTGAAAATAATTTCAATCTCGTCTTTTCTCCAAATAAATTATAAAAATATAAAGATAAACACTGGGTTTGGAAATGTAGATTAGTAATGTCTCTGTTATTAAACACCTTTACAGAATTTTTAGAATATCTGATTAGATTTTACTGTTATCTTGTTTGGAAATTAAAGTTTTATGTCACACAGTCATGGAAATTAGAAGACACAAGAGATTAAAATTTTCCAAAAGCAGAAAATAACAGCCCAAAGTTTTATAATCTCCACAAATTTGAGGGATAAAGTTTCTGGCATAATAAATATCAACATAGACTTTTATCCCCCTAAAGTTTTAAATTCCCACTATAAGTAATTCAGAATCAAACTATTCTAATTTACATTGGAATTCAGAACAGTAAATTCACAGATTATTTTTTTATAGATGAAATTGAGTGTTGACATATGGATATTGATTTTAATTATTAGTATTAATAATTTTAATCATTAGCATTTAGTTTTTTCTTGAAAACATTTATTTAGAGATATAAAATCTTTATCATGACATTTTCTTTTAAGTGAGTAGTAAAAGACTCTGAAGTACATTTGCCTGAGGTTGTATTTTAATACCGAACACACTTCTATTCAACTCACTGGAGAGGTGTATTAATTCACTTTTGCTTCCACCAAAAAGACTGCAAAAGTATCAAAAGATTCTAAGAACCTATAGCTAAAAATGAACCATTTCTTATGAAAGTAGCTTTTCATTGTACATTGCTAAATTCCTTATTTAATTGTATCTTGGATGGGTAAGGTAATTAATCAGCATAACTAAGTAAAGATTATGGGTGGTACTGTATTATTTTATGGAAGGTAGTTACAAGGATTTTCTACTTAGTATTATTACTTTTATATATATTTATTTTGTGGATTGTGGCCTCTGTTCTGAGTATGCAGCAATAACTCCAGTAAGATTAGCCCACATCACAAAATCCCAAATTTTTTTTGGTAAGACCTCAAAAATATAGACAATAAAAGTACAAATGGGATTATAAAAAACTAAAAGTCTTCCACACAGCAAAGAAAACAATCAGTAGAGTA
>CAUYPK010115502.1:32500-105201 GCA_963574355.1 Loris lydekkerianus | reverse complement strand
TAAATGTCTTAACACAATAACTAAGAAAATGCCAGGAAGGCTATGTTAACCAGTGTGATGAAAATGTGTCAAAGTCTATGAAACCAGTGTATGGTGCCCCATGATCGCATTAATGTACACAGCTATGATTTAATAATAAAAAAAAGAAAAGAAAAAAGTTTTCAACATAAACTTAACAGTATTAATGGTAACTTAAGTTAATAAAAACTTTTAAAAAAGGAAACAACAACAAGGGAATAAAAAGTGCTTTAAAAAACTGTACAATTCAAAAACATTTTTCTGAAAGAAAAAATAATTTGAAGCTAAATATTAAAACATATTGTATACCTAAGAATATTGACCAAAAACAACCAATATCAAAACGCAGTCTATTAAAACCACAGAATTTAGGCTATGTAAGATGGCTCATGCCTGTAATCCTAGCATTCTGGGAGGCCAATGCAGGTGAATTGCTTAGGCTTAGGAGTTTAAAACCAGCCTGAGCAAGAACAAGACCCCATATCTACTAAAAATAGAAACAAACTGAGGCAAGAGGATTGCTTGAGCCCAAGAGCTTGAAGTTACTGTGAGCTATGATGCCATGGCACACTACTCAAGGCTCCAGAGTGAGACTTGGTCTCAAAAAAAGAAAACAAACAAACAAACAAAAAATCACACAGACTTAAAAAAAAAAAGTCCTTGGAAAGCTTAGAAACAAATAACATGTGATTTATAAAGTAAACTACATTACATCAGAATTTTTAAATGGCATTCATTTTTGCCAGAAAATGGAATAACTTAAGACATGTAAAGGATAAAATGCAGGTTAAGGATTTTAGATCCAAGAAAATACATCTTCAAAAATAAAGGGTATAGGGTAGTGTCCATAGCTCAGTGTGTAGGGTGCCAGCCACATACACCGAGGGTGGCATGTTTGAGCCTGGCCCAGGGCCAGCTAAAACAACAATGACAACTGCAACAACAACAAAAAATAGCCAAGTGTAGCGGGTACCTGTAGTCCCAGCTACTTGGCAAGAGAATTGTTTAAACCCAAGAGCAGGGGTCCTCAACGTGTGGCCCACGGGCCACATGAGGCAGTGTGATTGTATTTGTTCCCATTTTGTTTTTTTACTTCAAAATAAGATATGTGCAGTGTGCATAGGAATTTGTTCATAGTTTTCTTTTTAAACTTTAGTCCGGCCCTCCAATGGTCTGAGGGATAGTGACTTGGCCCATTGTCTAAAAAATTTGAGCATGCCTGCCTAAGAGGTTGAGGGTACTGTGAGCTGTGACATCACAGCACTCTACTAAGGGTGACAAAGTGAGACACTGTCTCCAAAAAACAAAACAAAGAATAAAGGGTATAGCCTGGTGTGCAATGGCAAACAGCAGCCTTCATGGTAGCGAATGCAGCCTGTTGCTTGTATAGGTTACTCTAAGGCCCCTTGGAGTCATTCCTTTCCAATACACATTCATGTGTTTGACTTTGTGCTGTCCCCAATCTAGGCTCCAGACAGGTAGACAGGTATGCATGGTGCCTTTGGAAAGCCCTGGGGCACTGTGGCCAGGGTCACATTGACCAAGTCATCATGTCCATCTGCACCAAACTACAGAACAAGGAGCATGTGATTGAGGCCCTTCCCAGAGCCAAGTTCAAGTTCCGTGGTCACTAGAAGATTCACATCTCCAAGAAATGGGGTTTACCAAGTTTAACCCAGATGAATTTAAAGACATGGTGGCTGAGAAGTGGCTCATTCCAGATGGCTGTGAGGTCAAATACATCTTCAATCGTGGCTTCCAGGACAAGTGGTGGGCTCTGCACTCCTGAGGACTTACACTGTGTTGCCTATCATTTGGCCCTACCAATAATAAATCCTACTTCCTGTCCAAAAAAAAAAAAAAAAAAAAAAAAAAAATGAATAAAGGGCATAAAGACAACAAGCTATCATCAACATGCATGAATCAGAAAAAAAAAGGGTTTTCTTTTGAGACAGAGTCTCACTATAATGCCCTCAGTAGAGTGCTGTGACATCATAGCTCACAGAAACCCCTTAAACCTTGGGTTTAAGCAACTCTCTTTCCTCAGCCTCCCAAGTAGCTGGAACTACGGGCACCCGCCACAACGCCTGGCTACTTTTTGTTGCAGTTTCCATTGTTGTTCAAAGCCACCACCCTTGGTGTATGTGACTGGTGCCACAACCACTGTGCTATGGGCACTGAGCCATAAATCAGAAAATACTGTTACTAAGAAATCTATCACAAAATGACCTACATATGACCAAAATGACAGACATCAAAGATTAACTGTGGTTAACATGAAATACATACTTATTTGCAGAACTAAGGACAAAAGAGAGCTTAAACAAAAGAGATACACTGGCCTGAGTGCCTTCCGACAATAGAGATATAGTACAATGAAAAAACAAAAGGAAGGAATAAAGGGAAGTACACATAAAAAAAAGTAACAGTTTTCAGAAATCATAATTGGTGGTGATATATTAATATTATCATGAGACTATTGTGTATGTAAGGTGAGGTAATACAAATGAGTTGTAAGATATTTTAATTTTAATACCCCTTGCATCCTTGAAAACCAGGGTGCTTGGCGTGGAAGAGAGAAGATATAATAAGAAGAGGTTAAGCTAAAAAAGACAAACAAGGCTGAGGCTCATGCCTATAACCCTCGCACTCTGGGAGGCAAAGCTGGAGGTTGGTTGAGCCCAAGCATTTGAGGTTGCAGGAAACTATGACAATGGCACCACTGTGCTCTAGCCTGAGTGACAGAGCAAGACTCTGTCAAGAAGAAGGAAGAAGAAAGAAGAAGAGGAAGAACAAGAAGAGGAGGAGGAGAGGAGGAGGAAAAGGAGGACAAGGAAAAAAATCTTTGTAAGCCTGGGGTAGGAAAAAATAGTTCAATTCAAGTGTGCCATGAAAGTTTAACTATAGGTTCAAGTGCACCAGGAGATAGAAAAAGCTGAAAAACCCTGACTTATGGTATATAAAGCATACCTCAATAAAACTGATTAAAACAGTAGCTCCAAGAACCGGCAGATGGAGATGCTTTTAAAAGAGTTTTGATTTCTGAAATTGCCAGATTAAATGCCATAGTTTAGACATGTGGCCGCAGTTGGCCTCCTTACTTCTTCTTCCCTTTGCCCTGGAACCCAAAGCAGAATAGCAGGGACAGTCAGAATTGGGCCAGCCCTGGACCTTAATGTGGATTGTCCCAAAGCAGAGTTTGAAGCAAGGACTTGGGTGCAGCAAATTGATGTTGGAGGTGATTCCTGAAAGAGAGTAAAGGGCAGGGCAGTGGCAGTGAGAGAACCAGACCAACGCCATCTTGGGTGGCTGACGCCATTTTAGTAGTTAAGTTTCATTTTCTCCGCCATTTTGTTCTGAAAGTTTCACTTTCCTGTAAAAGCAGGCATTCCCCCGAAATCATGAGACAACCACCTCCCAATCAGGAACCACCCTCTGGATCAGGCCATATGGCAGGCTCAGTGGCTGCCAATCCAGAAGCTTGTTTAAGTTGTACTCGCCCCACTTGCTGCGCTGCATTATAAAAATCCCCTGTTCCAGAGCTCAGGGCTCCTGACTTGGATCCATTGCTTCAGAGCCCCTGGGAGCCCAAGCTTGAGCTTGCAATAAAAAGGCTCTTTTGCTTTTGCATCAGAATCTGCTCCCTGGTGGTGTTTGGGGACTTCGCAAACTGGGCACAACAGCAGGAGACAACGTAAGGGAGCCCTCATGGGCTTGCTGTGGGCAGGGATCAAGTCCAAGGCAAGGCATCTTCTGAGAGGCCTCTGTAACACCTCACAGAGCTTTTACGGAAGGAAACAAAGTCAGCACATCTTTCAAGCACCACCTCCTTGCCCAACATGTCTATTGCCTATTTTTTTTTTTTTTTTTTTTTTTTGACACAGAGTCACAAGGTTTTGCCCAGGCTAGAGTGCCATGGCATCATCATAGCTCACAGCCTCCAACTCTTGGACTCCACGGATCCACTTGCCTCAGTTTTTCTATTTTTAGTAGAGACAGGGGGTCTCACTCTTGTTCAGGCTAGTCTTGAACTCCAGAGCACAAGTAATCCACCTGCCTCAGCCTCCCAGAATGCTAGGATTATATGCATGAGCCACTTCACCTGGCTACTATTGCCTATTAAATTGACCAGGGGCTCTACACTTTGGGCTGGGAGGGTCAGTGTTTGCTCAGGAAGTGAGCCAAAGTTAACTATTGCCATCAAACTGCAAACTCTTCCAGGCTAGTGATGCTGAATTACTCATCTTAGTATCCCTTGGAATTGACTTGGCACAAAGAAGTTACTCAGTGCCTACTATACAGTAAAGAAGGAAAGAAAAAAGAAAGCAGTGGAGAGAGAAAAGAAGGAAGGCAAGGGAAGGAGGGGAAAAGATTTACCCTGTGAAGGGGCAGGTCCTGGGACAATTTCATAGCCTCAAGAAGTTACCAGGTGTCGCACTGAGCTGGTAAGGAATGGGAGGGGTTTGGTCCAGAAATGAGAAAGTCCCCCAGCATGAGAGAGGACTCCCTTCTAAGGGGGAGGACACAGGGTAAGTTCTGGAGAAGTAACTTGCCAATAAATCTAAGGGTTAAGTGTGTATGACATTGGGATAGAACAAGACATATATATTTGGTTTCTGCCTCTGGTTCCTGGCAGGCAGCTCCTAAAGCCCTTGGGAATCTCTGGAGTGATAAGAGTGCCTTTGTGTGCTGGTGAGATGACTGGCGGCTGGCAGCCCAGACCAGGCATGATTAGAGGGTTAAGACTTTCAACCTAACCCCTTAACCTCCAGGCCAATGACTTGATAAACCATGCCTACATAACAAAGCTTCCATAAACCCCAAAAGGACAGGGTTCCAGTGGGCTTCTGGACAGCTGGACATGTGGAGTTTCTTGGAGGGTGGAAGCAGCATGCCCCTTCTCCCATATAACTCCCTGTGCCTCTCTCCCATCTGGCAGTTCATCTGCAAAGTAATGTCTTTTGTAAGAAATGGGCAAACTTAAGTAAAATGTTTCCCTGAGTTCTATGGGCTTTTCTAGCAAATTAATCAAACTGAGGAGGGGGTTGTGGGAAACCAGACTAAGTGAGTGACAACCAAAAAGTGACTAAGGTAAAGCTCTCCATCAATGAGGGTTTACTAAGCCAAAGTTTGAGGATGTGCCCAGGAAAAACACAAACCACGGAGGCATCTGTGACTGTTTTTTTTTTTCCCCCAAAGGAGAATTTGAGAACTTCAATATTTAAGGGGGAAAAGGAATACAGAAAGAAGGAGGCAGGAGGTGGGTTGTCAGGCACGTGGTTACATCTAGTGAGCCCAGGAGATCTCCCTCAGTGCAGCTTTGCATCCAATTTCCTTTTCCAAGGACACTAGTCCTATCGGACAAGGATCCACCAATATGACCTCCTTCCAACTTAATCATGTCTTTCAAGACCCTATTTCCAAATGCAATCACATTCTGAGGTCTTTGATCATTAGGACTTCAGCACATGAATTTGGGGGCAGGGGGAACACAATTCAGCTGAGACACTAACCTTGAATCTTTCATTAAAAACAGGCTGGTTATTCCTTTGGCCTAGTGGCAGTGAGATGGAGAAAGAGCCACATGTGCCAGCATGGGGATAGGAGGGGACTCCCCCAGGCCAGACCCTCTCTCCCCAAGCATTTCCTACCCGGCCTCAAACACAAAGGACACTCTGGCTATCTGTTGCTCAGAGCTGGCTGAGAGCTAACCCCACTGGGGTTTTAAAATTTAAATCCTGTCGCAGAATATTAATCCTGCCTGCCTCTTTCCTATTCCAGATCCCAAAGGACTGGGCGGTAATTGAGACCCAGCCATTCAGTCTTCTCACAAGTGAGCTTGGGCTCCCGAGGTGTAGACGATTTGGAGTGGTTTTTATTTCTGTTTTAACGTCTTCCAACTCCAGAGCTTTTTGCCCTGAGCGCCGGAGGGGCCTGAACTCTTTGCAGTCCACCTGTGTCCCGCCTGACACAAAGCTCTGTTTGTGTCCCCGTAGCTGCAGGGAAATGGCTACCCTGCACCACCTCATCCAACGACAGGCCACAAAAGCCCAAACGCTAGGTGAGGATCAAAGCAGGCCAGGCCAAGGTGCTGCCAAGCTAAACACAGAGGAAGTGGGGTGCAAGCCCAGCAGAGAAACCAGATTCCCCTGGAAATTGCTGCTCACTGCTGTGTCTGGAAGGCTGGCTCCAATAAAGCGGCTCCGGAAGGCCTGAAGGACCCCCATGGCCCTCATCTTGATGGAGATGCCAATAAAAATCTCCGAACCTCCAGCCTGCAGGCCCCATAGGCACTGCCCTGGGGCTGTAAATCAGGATATGAGCAGCTTGGGAGCCAGAGAGAAGAGGCCTGCTCCTACCCACAGGCCTGAAGGTAACAGAGATGCCATTAGGGAAGGGAGGCCGAGGCCTGCCTGGCTGGGGCCCCTGCTCCAAAACCAGGCCCAGAGCTGTTAAATGCATGGGAACCTCAGGAAAGAGTAATGACTGCCCAGCAACTGCAGGTTCCTAAAGAAACCTGGGAGGAACCCCACTCAGGAAGGAATGGCAAACCCTGTGGTTATAAACTCAACCCAGAGAACACCTTGGGGACACAACTGTGCTCAGTGAAAGAGGAAGATGAAGTGGATGTGTGTATGTGTGTGTACATGTGTGTGTACATGCATGATTGTGTGCACACACATACTATGGGCACTGGACACCCCAGGCGTATGTGTCTGTGTGAGCACATTTGTGTCTATGTATGTGGGGGGTGTGCACAGAGGTACATGCACAAAGTGTATTTGTGTGTACACAGGGTTCCCAGATTTAGCGAATAAAAACATAGTATACCCAGATAAATTTGAATTTAGACAAAAAACAAATACTTTCTTTTTTGACATACAAAATTTTTATTTATTATACCATCTTTCAAATCAAAGTACTTGAAATTATATAATTAAATATATTCTGGTCAAAATATACATGAACCATAAAGATTGATTTCTACTACCAATTTACAGTTACTTCGTGTAAATACTTTTTTTTTTTTTTTTTTTTTTTTTTGCAGTTTTGGCTGGGGCTGGGCTTGAACCTGCCACCCCTAGTAGATGAGGCTGGTGCCCTACTTCTTGAGCCATAGGTACCACCCAATACTTTTTCAATATAAGTATTTCCAAATATGGCATGGGACATTATTTATTTATGCTAAAAATACTTTAGTATAATATTTAGCATAAATACCTTTTATGCTAAAAAGTATTTACTGTTTATCTGAAATGCAGATGTAAATGTGTGTTCTGATGTGTTGCTCGAATGTCCAAATTCAGAGTGGCACGTGAGATTTGAGATTACAGAAGGATCTTTGGTAAGGAAGCAAAAAGATATATATATATGTATATATACAGAGGAGGCCAAAAAATGTACATGTATTTGAAGAAAAGAAAAACTGTATTAAAATTTTAATACTTGATATATACCAATAACAAAAGATGAATACAAGTCATGTTCAGCATCTCTTGTAATTGCAGAAGTCAGATGTGACTTGAGTATTACATGTTTATGTTTGTATATAAACACACACAGATACATTTTTGCCTTCTCATGCACGTATACAAAAAATGTCATTATAATATAGTCCTCAAAATTCTTCTGACAGATGATTAGTCACTCTTTGTAAGAGGAAAATTGTTTACTTTGTCAGGTTTGTAAGTTAAATGCATTTTACTTGCAAATTGGTTGTAAAAGCTCTTGGAAAGTGACTCATGTGACGGTGGGCTGATACCTCCTGCTATCCCACTCCCTGTTCAGGGCTTAAAGACACATATTTTTCTTACCCTGTGACTCCAAAAGTTAGGACAATTTGTTTATTTGGGGCTTCCCACAGATACAGGGATCTGTTTGGAGGGCATTGATTTGAACCTTCTGGACTCCAGAGCTGAATATTCAACACAAAGTCTTTTTTCTCTTTGAAAATGGTCTGAACTTGCAAACTCCCAAAGATGAAGAGTCTCCCAAGGATAACATATTTCGTGGCAGCTCTGCATTCCCATTTAATGTAGCAAACATTTCCGGGGCCTACCCTCAGCCTGGTCGTGGGTGTGGAAGTGAAAGACAGGAATACAGGAGAAGGGGAGGTTCACCCATGGTGGATGAGCAGAGAGGGTGTCAACTCAGACTGGGCCCCCGAAACCCTCTAAGACCTAGTGGTTCTCAGCTTGTGGTTCATGACCCCTTTGTAACAATGAAAATATATCCGACATATCAGATATTTATATTACGATTCATAACAGTAGCAAAATTATAGTTATGAAGTAGCAACGAAAATAATTTTATGGTTGAGGGTCACCACAACAGGAGGAACTGTACTAAAGGGTCATGGCATCAGGAGGCATTAGGAAGGTTGAGAACCACTGCTCCAGTGAAGGGTCTCAAACTGGCAAGCTGCTGGCCAAGTCTGGCTGGGCAGCAGCTTCCAGTAATTTTTTTTTTTTTTTTTTTTTTAGACAGAGTCATTTTGTCTCAATAGAGTGCTATGGTGTCATAGCTCACAGCAACCTCAAACTCTTGGGCTCAAACAATTCTCTTGCCTCAGCCTCCTGAGCAGCTGGGACTATGGGTGCCTGCCAAAACACCCAGCTATTTTTAGAGATAGGGTCCTGCTCTTGCTCAGGCTGGTCTCGAACCCGTGAGCTCAGGCAATCCACCCACCTAGGCCTCCCAGGGTACTAGGATTATAGGCGTGAGCCACCGTACCTGGCCCTTCAGTAATTTTCAAATGTCTGGATTTGAATGCTTGCCAGCAGGGCATGCACCCTCCGTGTTCATCCCTTGCCCTTTATGCCCATGATCTAAGCATTAGCTGTTGATCACACATATGCTACCCGCCTGCTCCTGCACAGGACAGACACCCTCCATGGGAACACTGAGCCCTAGACAGAAGGGGGCCCACAGCAAGGCAGTGCTGGAAACTAGGTCTCCCCACTCATAAGCCAGGGAAAGACTGTGTTTCCTTTCCACTCCACAGCCCCTAAGATATGGAAGGGTGAGTCCTTTTAGCTCAGAGCACAGAGGTGGGACACAGTCCACCTACCTGACCATGTCACCTTGGAAGCCTCCTCAGCAGGTTAGCAGGTATGACACTTACTCTAGGGTCTGGCCAGGTGGAAGTGGAAATCAAAGAGTTACCTTCATCCAGCTCTGTTTATAGATCTTCATGTAGTTTCTTCATTTAAATTCACTGCTTAGAATCCAACGCATCTGAAAAAAAACAAAACTGACTTTTGTTCCTATGGGAGTGTTTTTTGATACATAGGGACCTCATGAAAACCCACTATTAAATTTTCAGGATTTTGAAATTGCTGGTGCCTTAGCCGCTTGAGCCACAGGCGCTGAGCCTTTTAATATAATTTTTATATCAAAACATTAAGGGGTACAAGTGTTCTTGTTACATGGATGAACTGTATAACGCTGATATAATGTAATTCTAAAGTCAGGACTTTCCGTGTGCTTTCACAAGTATAGTGTGCATTGTACCTGGGAGGTAAGTTTTAAGATCAGTGAGACCAGTTTACATTGCCAATAATGTAAGAAGTGAAAATGAAATAAATGGGCTAAATTTTCTAGTTTATTCTAATGATACTTTAATACCACTTCTGCCATTCAGTTGAGGCCAAGCCACGGGATGACAAATCATGCAATGCCCCATGATGAAGACTAGGTTTTATCTACTTAAAATTGGACATCATTAAAATGTTTTAAGTTCAGTGATATGATCTGATTTATTTTGTAACAAAATCACTTTGCATTAGGAACGGGGAGCTGACTGGAAGGATCCAGGAGCAGATGCAGGGAGATCAGCTGGGGGGGCTTGGCAGTAAATAGTCAATGTCAGTTCTATGGTTTAAACTAGAATAGTGGCAGTGAAATGTAGACAGACTTCAGAAGAGGACAAACAGGACTTAATCTAGAATTGGATGTGAAGACTGGACAAAAGAAAGAAGGCAAGGAGAATTCTCAGGTTTCTACCTCTAGAAAATGAACCGTGGAAGCATTTACTGGGAGAGAAAGCAAAGAAATGCCAGTTAAAGAAAGAAATAAAGATTTAAGGAATGAAGTAAGTTGTTATATAGACAAGTGGATAGTCATGTCTAGAACTGAGAGTCCATGCCTAAGCTAGATAACAATTTGAAGATCAGTAATCAAAACAGCATGGTATTGGCACAAAAATAGAGACATAGACATATGGAACAGAATAGAAAACCAAGAGATGCAACCAGTCTCTACTTGTCATCTGATCTTTAATTATTACCTACGCTTTTGAAGTTAGGTATATTTATTGCCTCTTTGGTGATGATATGACATAATGGTGAGCTACCGCACTGTGTGTCTCTTTCCAATTCCATGTTGAACAACGTCACGCCCATTAGTAGCTTGAAATTCATCACTGTAGATTAGGGTTAGGGTGGTAATAGGGTTAATAATATTTACGCCATAGAAACTGGCAAGGGCAGGTGGCACCTGTGGCGCAAAGGAGTAGGGTGCCAGCCCCATATGCGGAGGTGGTGGGTTCAAACCCAGCCCTGGTCAAAAACTGCAAAAAAAAAAAAAACCCCAAGAAAGAAATTGGCAAGAGCTGCAAATGAAAGCTTGATGTATTGTTTTGTTGATTGTCTACACTTAAGAGATGAATGAAGAAAATGTTAATTATTAGAAGATAAATTTCAAAAAATGATAAAATCATAACTCTCATACAGATATGAAATGAATACAAGTATTTTACCTACTTTATTAATTATTGAGGACCCCAGTAAGAACTTACAACTGGGTCAAATGAGGATTTACCTTATAGAGATTTATATTTTCTCCCTAACAAAATTCACTTATATAGTCCTAGACAGGAACATTTGCATAACCTTGGATATAAAAGCTTTGCATTACTATCAATTTTCTATAAATTAACTTCTCTGCATAATTGTAAAATATAAAGACAGACAAAAGCACGTATCTTTATAAGATGAAATAAACCCTAGAGGGCCCAGAGATCCATTAAATTAAGAATATTCAACAACCTTCTACCCACTTCAAAATCTTTCACAATTTTTCTTGAAAATATTAAATTTTAAAATGCGTTGCATCTGTAGCCTTTACATTGTGAACAGCGCCAAAAAAAATTGAGGAAATACTCTTTCAGAATTTCACAACTATTATCCAATTCAGTAAAGAAGAGATTCAGATTGTCGATGATGGAGTGAAGTTCTGACATACAAGGTCAGACAATTAAGCTTTTGAACTCATCCTAGAAAAAGTGCTACATACCTCCTATTACTACAATCACCTTCAAAGTATACCCCTTTGGAAGCAATGCACTGATGCCGGTGCCTAGTCCCCCCTTGAAAGCAATTTTGGAACTCTTTTTCTAGAATGACCATCAGAGCTGTCATCATGTGGCACATAAAAACACACAAGAATAGGCTTGGCGCCTGTGGCTCAAGCAACTAGGACACCAGCCACATACACCTGAGCTGGCGGGTTTGAATCCAGCCAGGACCCACCAAACAACGACAGCTGCAACTAAAAAAACAGCCAGGCGTTATGGCGGGCTCCTGTGGTCCCAGCTACTTGCAAGGTGGACACAGGAGACTCGCTTGAGCCCAGGAGTTGGAGGCTTCTGTGAGCTGTGATGCCATGGTACTCTACCCAGGGCAACAGCTTGAGACTCTGTCTCAAAAAAATATATACATAAAAATAAATAAAAACACACAACAATAATAATGAATGCTACTCAGAAAAACACTGCCACACACTGACACAAACACAGCCATGAGACACTGATACACTAAGGTTATAAAATCTCACCAAGTTGTTTGTACAGTGCTGCCAACATAAGTGCATGTTTGTGAACTTAATTGTCAGACTTCATACAATGGCAGCTCTGATGTCATTCCAGAAAAAGTTACAAAATTGCCATGAAGGATGGAATAGGCCCTAGCATCAGTGCATAGCTTCCAAAGGGGGTTCTCTAAAGGTGACTATAGTGGTATTCAGCAACGAGTTATGTAGCACTTTTTCTAGAATGATTTTGAGAACTTAATTTTCAGACCTCATATATCTTTTATTCTTTTTCTACCAATTAGGGTAAATGAAAATATCAACCAATATACATGGAACCACCCTCCTTCATCAATGACATGAGCCACTTCTTTGCTGAACTAAATAGTAGGCAAACATTTATCTGTAGTCTGATTTTGTTAAATTGGGATTGAAATGCAACCAGAGATTAGTTATAAATTAACAAAGGCATTCCATGAGAATTATATATTTTCTTATTTTCAAATTATGTGCTACACATTGCCCATATCAGTAAAATATATAATAAACTGTGCACATACATGTTCACATACAGTTTTCCCTAGGGAGGCAATTGTTTAAAACTTATCAACACACCACTGATGGACCCTTCACACTCTCATCCGGACCATAGTATTTCCTTTTTCAAAAAAAATTTTTTTTGGAACAAGAACATTTTGTATCAGGAACTAGCAAACACATACACATACCCCCACAAAACAGTCATTAGATAATTATTTTTTCATCTAACTATGGATACATTCTGGTCTAGTCTAGCCTAGTTTGGTCTATTCCATTCCATTCTTTAAAACAGCCACCATTTTATCATGATCTGCCATTGATCTCAGGAAGATTCCCCACTGCAGTTTGAAAAACTCTAAACCTAAACTCAACTCCAGACCTTTCTCTCCTGAGTCTCTTCTTGTTCTAACATCACCCTCACTCCTACTTGAATTTTAGAGTTCATCTCAGAAGCCTTCTCCTCTATCAGTATGCTGGCTGACCTCCACAGCTAGCTCTCCCTCCCAGTATTTGTTTACACTGATACAATTTTATGTTCTTTACATCTGTCAAACTATCAAAGATGGGAACAAATTTATACTCATCTCTGTAGCTTCAGCCCTTGGCACAGTGCCTGGCACAGACAAGGCACCCAGAAGTGTCTGCAGAATGGGTAGATGAATGAACAATTGAATGAATGAAAATGACAGTGTACTACCTCTAATGGAAAGACATTCTCAGTACAATGATCACTTACTCAGTCTCATAGAAACTTGGAGGAATCAGCCAGAATCATCATGCCCATTTCACTTAATAGGAAAACTGAGACACCAAGGAAAAGAGTGACGTGCAGGGAAAGATACAAGCAGCTTGATTCTTTGGAAATCTGGTCAGCAGAAAGGGAAGGGAAAAATAGTGATTACTATTCGGAAGAAACCAGAGAATCTCTCCCACACTAGTTGAAATAGAAAGTAGAGCTAAATGCTAATTTGTCTGGCCCCCGGCACTGTTGGCATTTGGGGGCTGACAACACTTATAGGGCTGGAGGGCTGTCCTTGTGGGGTCTTCAGCACAACCCTGGCCTCTGCCCACAAGATATTAGCAGCATTCTTCCAGTAGGACAATCAAATATGTCTTTGGAGTGAGTGAATGTGGTTTTTGGTAATAGACCCTGAGGAAGGATTTACATTAGTGGGATTTTGTTTGTTTGTTCATTTTACATTTTTAGAGAAAGGATGAGACATGATTATCATTCTTGCCCCCTAAGATTGATAAAGCAAAAAAAAAAAAAAAAAAAAAAAGAGTAATTTATTGTTCATGTTGCTTGAGGCCAACTGAAGCCAAGATGATGGACCAGAGGGCAGGCGAGAGGGAGAGGATGCAGGGAGGGAAGAGGGGAGCCATGCAGCTAGCGAGCATCCACCAGATGCCATGGCTTTGACACACACAGTTTTCTTTAACTATAAGTCTTTAACTGAGACATTCGCAGGAAAGGGTTGGATGAGGAAGCCAGATGAGCAAGGTCAAGTGGCAGGTGAGTGGCCAAGTTGGGTCTTCTCTCTTGCTGGAGACCCACACTCCCTTCTCTGGGGGAAGAGACAGCAAAAGAGCATCAGCTTGGACTTGGGGGATTTGGAACTCAGCTGGTCCAACCTCCTCAAGCTCAGAGCAGTGTGATGTGAATCCCTCAAGGCCATCAGGTGTTGTGACTAGGATCCAACCTGTCCCCAAGAAAAGTGGGAAGAGGTACACCCAGTGGATGTACCAGTGGAAGAGTGGCAAAACAGGTTTTACCCTAGACACTCCCTGAGCCCTCTGTACTGTCCATGGCTCAATCAGCCCATTCCTGCATTTGTGCACAGATGGGGTGGCCAAAGTATGTTAAGACAGACAGGTAGGCTTGTAATCAGATGCCAAAATTAGGGCCCTAGTGGAGGACGCTACAGGCCTGGCATGAGTTCACCTGAGCTCCTGCATTCCTCATCTTCTATTCCCCTCCCCTTGCAAATTAGCAACCTGCTTGCTTGATTGCCGCCAGAAGTTGACAAATCGTGGTTTGGTCACTTGTACCTGGCAAAGTGACATGCAGGTCACACCTCAGGTCAGAAAAGCCCATCTAAGTACTTTTAGCCCTGCTTGGGTGTTAAAACACAGTCTTAGAAGAAGGACCATATTTGCTTGTTTTATGAAACAGCAGGAGAGGATTTAAGGCAACTTCCCAACCGGCCATCCCCACAGCAGAGCACACAAATGCTCACCCTCTGCAGGGATGCTCAGGACCTACATAGGCTCACCAGTTCTAGTGGAAATTCTCCCTGGGTAGACATTTGTCTTTCTCCAGGCTCTCTGGAGGTCAGGTGCCCAGGCTTACATCTGATCCATGGCAAGCTTACTAAATATTGGCCGAAGAGAACTTGCTGGCAACTTGGAGAAAAATGAGCCCTCTCCCTTTGTGTGATGGAAGGACTTCAAAGCTGAGAAGCGTGTTCACATGTGCAGGCCCCTTCTGAGCACCTCCAGTGACACAGAGCCACCTTCTATTCTCCCAGAGCCAGAAAGACAGTAGGTGGGTTTCAGATGAAAACTCAGCCAATTTGTGCAAAGTTCTCTCTACCTTTCTTTCCCCAGGGGAGAGATACTCAAGTTAAGTCAAAGAAACAGAAGAATGAACCCAGCTGAACCAAGAAAGGCAGTCCGCAGCAGGATGTGGGGAGGGTGGTGCCTTCGGTCAACACAATAGGATTCACCTGGGAAAGGGGCCAGCTTGGGGACTGTCCTTGTGAGCCTCTCCTTGGTGGGAAAGATCTGGCAAACCAGCCTGGCTCAGTGGGGTCAGGGTGGTCAGGCTTACCAGACTCTGCAGACTGTCCAGGAGCAGGCACTGTCACCCCCACATTGGCAGCCCCAGCTCCAGAAGCTCTCAGGAGAAGAGGCCAATCTCCAGCCTGGCAGCAGGCTGCAGCCACCCTGGCCAGGCTTACCTGGAGGAGCCAGGGTGACTTCCTAACTGAGAGGTGACAGGAAGCATCACTCTGGCCACCATTTACCGAGCACCTACTATGTGCCAGGTGCTTTAACCGTGTGACCTCACCAACACTCCACAGGAGCCCTCGGGGTTAGATACCTAACCTATTCCTATTTTATATGTGAAAGGCAGGCTCAAAAGCCACACCATCAATCAGCAGGGGAGCGTAAGTGTTCTGTATACCCGAGGCCTTTCCAAAGTTCAGGCTCCTTCTACTGTGCCATGCAGTGTCAGACCTTGTCACTGAGGGGTCAGTCTCAGGCTGCCGGACCCCTGGGATCCAGGGTTTCTCCGGCTGGCCAAATGGCCCCAAGGTGAAGAGACCTGGTTCCTGGTGGCTGCCTGAACCTGGGCAAATCCTTCACCATCTCTGACTGAGCTTCAAATCCCTCATCTGTAAAAATCATCTCCAAGGATGCTGGGAGGCCAAGCACAGAGGAAGACCCTTTGGCTATCCTGGGATGTCTGGACCCACCAGAGTCTGGCCCAGAGAAGGTGCTCTGCAAATGCTTGCAGAACAGGACTGTGTCTTGTGCAAATGCTGACTGAATACATCCAGTCTGAAGATGAGGTCCTCATGGGCAGGGTCCTGCTGCCCACAGGACCCAGCAGAGCACCAGGTCGGCAGGAGGTGCTGCTTTCTCCTCGCCTGGTCCAGGGGTTATTTGGCAATGTCTGGGCACATTTTGGGTTGTCACAACTTGGAGGGGAGATGCCACTGGCATCTAGTGGAAAGAGGCCAGGGGTGCTGCTGGACAACCTACACTGTATATAGGACAGTCCCCCACAACAAGGAACTGCTTGGTCCCAAATGTCCAATGCGCTACTCAAGGAAACCCCTCTGAGGCTCAGAGTGGGAGATGCCAGACCTGGTCCTACATGTGGCAGAGGTCTGAGAGCAAGCAGGGATGCTAACGTGGTATAAGACTCTGATTCTGGTTCTGGTTGGGGATGGCCTGCTTGAATCCGGGTGTGACCTGGACAACAGCAATTACTAAACCGGTAGCTACCATCTGCTGAGACACGCCCATGGACCTGGCTCTGAGTGGGGGCTGGGCGTGCATATCTGACAGGCGTGGAGGTGGGTGCTATCTTATCCCACAGCACAGAGAGTCAGATGCCTGGCCAAGGTCACACAGCCACAGCAAAAAAAAAAAGCCAGGATCTGAGTCTGCACTGTTGGGATCCAAAGCCTACATTCTTTCCATTACTTGACCCAAGCCCTGTAGAGTTCCCATCAACACAGGCAACTTTGCTTTCCAAAACAAACAGAGGTAGCCTTCCAGTGGCTCTCATGCGCCTATCATTGCCTTTCTGTTGACTTGGGCTTTCCAGCTCTTCTCAGGCTGGCCAGCCCCCCGGCAAGTTCATTGGCATCTCTAGGCCTCAGTTTCTCCACCTGAAAATAGGGAATTTAAGGGCTGGGCAAGCAGGGAGCTAATATGGTATAAGATCCTGATCTTGGTTCTGGTTGGGGATGGCTGGGTAGATTTTTTCCACAGCCAGAATCAGGGAAGTTCATACTTGAGTGGGTGGCCCAGCAATCACCCCCACATGAGCCCCTGAACAAAGAAACCTTAGAGTACCTCCTGCTCCACCCACCTCTGCAGCCGCCACCAGCAGCTCAATGGAGAGCTTGTGGCCTCAAAGGAGCGCAGCAGCAGCCTGTGCTCTGCGTGCATTGTGCATTGTCTGAGGCCAAGCACAGGGTGAGGGGTCCCAGTAATCAAGGTCACGCCTGGTGCAGGGGGTGGGGCGGTACATGCAGGACACAGCATCATGCATTTGTTCCGGCACCAGGGTCATGGGGACTTAAAATCCAAAGGCTTCCGGGCTCCTCTCTGCCCCTGATAAAGGCACCCTCAATGCTCTGAGCTCAGCTCAGGCAAAGACCCATATTCCTGAACAGAGGCCTGAACTGAAATGACCCAGGAATCTAAGGCGGAATGAACCCCAGCTGAAGCCAAATGTTCGCTTTTCACTGAACTGGAACAACACTTGTGTGTTTTCCAAAACCATTCACTTGGAACATTTGTGCATTTGTTTATTCATCTAATGAATACTTGCTGGCTGCTGTCCTGTGGTCCAGGCACAGTTCAAGGCTCTAGGGCAGTTGGGGGTAAGATGCAAGGTCTGCCCCAAGGAGCCACAGACAGGGAAACAGACATGATGGCACAGTTAAGAGGTGATGGCCACCTGGCATTCTCAGGGCAACCACAGTGCCTGGTGCTTGCAGGGGCTCTGTCCATTCAGTGGAGGAAGGAAAAGGGTGGGACAGCGGTGGGGAGAGGGTGGGGTGAGGGCCCTAATAGAAGCATGGTGGAGTGCCGCAGGAGCAGAGAGGGGAGCCCTGCTAATTCTTCTAGCAATCTGAATATGGAAACCTGAATTTTACCTACCTGAACTGAGGGATATTAAGTAATACAAGAATAATGAGAGAGGCAATTGAGTTTTCAAAGGTCCAGAAGGCATTCTAAGCAAAATGCCAGGTTATTCATTAATTCATCCATCATGCCTTCATCTGTCCAATATTTATGGAGTATCCACCTAAGCTAGAGTCTGTGAGGTCTTACCCACGCCCAGGTCTTTCCAGTTTCTATAGCAATGAAAAAGCATCTCCTAGGGAAGCCCACTCAGGCATTGGGGCCCACAAACATGGATTCAAATCTCATAGAAAGTAACTTAGATAAGAAAGTTAATTTGTTTGAGCTTGTTTCCTCACAAGCTCTGCTATCTGCCATGGAAAGTGCCTGGCATGTATAAGGCCTTCATAAATGAAGCTGTCACTACCCCAGCCCACTACATGTGTTCTGGTCTTTACGGCTACAAAGCTCTCTGACTTGAAATGTTTTTTTTGATTTTTCCAATAATCCCAGCAGGACAAGTGTATCTAATAGTCGCTTTACAGAGGAGGTAACTGAGGCTCAGAGAAGTGAAGCAACTTACCAAGGTCACACAGCAACTCAGTGTTATAACTGAAATGAAAACCCAGAACTTGAATCAAAAGCTTTGAGGTCTGACTTGACACTGGACAAAGCTTCATGACGCCAGGAGACTTTGAGGACTAGTATTTCCAAATTGGTTACATCTAACATCTGGGAGAGACTCGGGGTCAAACCACCAAGCATCTGCCACCTGTTTCAGGTGAAATAGGTGAGCTATTTTCCAAAGATGGCCACAATAGTATCTTCCATCCCACATGCTATTCTATAGAGTGACTTTTCTACTTTCTCATCAGCCACATAGTCTAATTTGTCTCTTCTGGAATCTGGACTGGCCTCACCGACTTACTTAGCCAATAAAATATGGCATTAGTGATATTCTGGGACCTCTAGGACCAGGTTATAAGAATCTTTATAGTGTTCACTGGGGTCTTGGTTGATTTTGGAAAGATTTCTCTAAGAAACCAGCCAGTGTGTTGTATGAGGTGCTTATGTGGAGAGGCTCAGCTGTGCTCCCAGTTCATGACCAGTGTGTTGTTGTGCTGTGTGAGCCATCTGGGACATCCTGCATAGTCAGGCCTTCAGATGATTCCAGGCCCTGCTGAATTCTGGCTGTAAACAATGTAAGAAATCTTAAGCAAGAACCAGCTGACCCCAGTCAAATCTCAGAACCACAAGAGATAATAATGAATCCGTATTTTAAGTCACTCCTCTGTGGTGCTGTGTTATACAGCCAAAGATAACCGGAACACCTGGAGTAGTTTTCAGGGCTTTTTGATTAAAGGAGAACTGCGAGTAAGAAATAATCAAGGCCCTCCTCTGGGCTCCCAGGGCCCCAATATAATCACTACCAGAGGACCTGATCCCGCATTATTTATTTACTTGCCTCTCCCACGAGACCAGGAGCTCCAGGAGGACGGAGAATATGTGAGGATTCTGGGGTTGCTAGCAATGGAAAAAAAAAAAAAAATACGGGTTTATTTAAGTAAAACAAAATTGATTGGGAGGATTTGGGAGAGTTCAAGAATTAGAATTAAAACTAAAGACTGGATTCGGAAAGAAGTGAGAGTATTCTAGGGATCCAGTGGCAGGGGCATAGGGAGAGTCTCTGCAGGGGCCAGGGGGCATAATTGAACAGCAAGCCTTTGTTGGCTTCAGTTCCCTCTGCTCAAGATTCCAATTCCTTGAATTTCAATTCAGGGTAGGCCAAACTATTGATTGACCTACCTGGGGCCACAGAAGGGCACATCCACTCAGATGACAGTCCTTCTGGGGCTGTATCCATTGGGTGGGGCTGCCCCCTAAACATAATCAACGTATTGAGATCAGAAGGGTGAGGAATAGTAGATATTGAGAGAGCACAACTGGGCCACCACATTTGCCTTAGCAACTCCAGTACCTGGCTCAGTGTCTGGCACATAATAGGTGCTCAAGAAATATCTGTTTGATGCATAAACACACAATCAAACAAACCAATGTGCATGTAGGAATGAACAAATGAATGAGTGGGTAATTAGATGTTGCCCAAGCCACGTGCCAGCCTTTGAAGGCACCTGCCAGATGTTACAGCAGTTTAACTCTCCTCCACCCAGCCAGGCATTTTTCTTCTCAAGAGAGTTTCTGAACCTGGATTTTAGACTGTATAGAATTTTAATCCTCCAATCCTGTCAGTTTAAGAACTTTATACGCTTTAAACAGAGTCTGTGATAATTCCTGAAAACATCCCAGGAGCAGTGACTCCCTAACCCTGCTTGATTTTAAATTAAGTTTTCAAGGGAAGGTCCATGAAGGAGACAGATGTAAGGGAGAGTTGACTTTGAGGCCAGAAGCCAGAATGTCTGCTGTTTCCTTGGCTGAGTCAGCAGCTGTTCAGCAGAAGGCAGCTGGATGATGCTTGGTCTGCTGGAGGCCACACTACACCCAAGGCAGGTGAGTCATCCACACATCTGCCTAAAAGCTGCACATAAAGGACCACGTTGCTTCACCCCTTACACAGAGTTGCTGAGTAAAAAGTTGGATTCCAGCAACCCCTGAAAATCCCATGCCTCTATAATCAGTACACATTCATCCTAGGGTATAACCCAAAGTACTGGATGAGTGTTTGCAATAGTGAATAGAATCTTTGATGCCTTTATAGCTTGTTAGAACACACACAAAGAAAAATTAAAAAGTAAAAAATTGGCTCACATATATGTCACTACCTCAAACCATCCTAATTTAATGATCTGTAGTAACTCATCAGTTGACAGCCGCACTCCACAATAGGAGGAAAAGGGTAAAGGCAGGAAAGATCACTTGCGCTGAGCACCTCTTGTGTGCCCAGCCTATGCTAAGAACTTTAAATATACTATATTATGTCTTTTAATCCCTAAAGCAAGCTGCAGATTGTTATCAACCCCATTTTACAGGTGGGGGAACTGAGTCCAGAGAGGAAAGGTACATTGCACAAGGTCATGATACTCCTAAGTGGCAGACCCAGGATTTGAACCTAGGTCAAGTCAGACCTCGTGGCTCATCTCCATGTCATCATATCACTTTGACTCCTGGGGAGTAAACAAAAGAGACTTTCAATGGAAACTCACAGACCTTATTCACAGGAGAGTCTGCCAGAGCCATTTACTCCAGCTTTTACAAATTCTCATAAATGTGAGATCTCCTTGTTCACAGACAAGTATAAACAGTAAGCAAGAAGTAGGGAGGAGTCTGCAGAAGGAAGCACAGGCACACATACAGTGTCACAAGGATCTGTGGAGGACAGGGTTCCAGGGACAGCACACAGTGGGTGGCTTCTTGAGTTAGACTAACCCTCCTGCTTATATCAATTAAAAACTCTGAATGACAGATTTTTTAAAAATAATTTGAAAGTGCTGGAAAGCAACTCAAAACTTGTGGGAATACAACTCTTGAAAAAAAACAAAAGCATATAATTGTACTGATCTTCCTAAACAGAAAGCTTTTGGTCTTTCTCTCTCTCTCTTTCCTCTGTACTCTTTGCTTTTCAATGTCATTGATTTCTAGTTTTATTTTATTTTCTACCTCATTTTGGGATAATTTGCTATCCCTTTTCTCATTTCTTAAAGTAAAAACTTAGGTCATTTTTTGTGACCCTTCCTCTTAGGTGGCAATTTAGTGCTATGTATTTTCCTCTAAGCACCACTGTAGCTGCATCTTATTACAAGTGTCACTATGTTGGTTTTTATATTCATTCATTTCAAATTGCTTTTGACTTCTTCTTTAGTCCATGAAGTGGACACTTAGAAGTCAGACTAATACTCCTGCTTATAACAATCAGATGTCTTTTGGATTTTGATTTCTAATTTGTGAGCACAAAACGTATTCTGTATAATTGGAATTTTCTTACATTTATCAAGACTCGCTTTATAGCCCAGACCATGGTCTGCCTTGGTGTATGTTTTGTATGCATTTCCTTTATGTATTCTGTTGCCCTTGGGTGAAGTTTTCTATAAATCATGCTAATTGATAGTGTCCCATTTGTTCTGTATTTTCTTTCCCTTCCCTGCCATCTTTCGGATTATTTTTTATGATTTCCTTTTTTCTTTTGTTGGCTTCTTAGCCATACTTTTTTCTTTTAGTGGTTTCTTTGAGGTTATTATACATTTTTCACTTATCACAATCCACATTCTACCTTCAAGTGATATTATGAAATGTCACATACTGTATAAAACTTTACAATACTGTACATCCCTTTCCCCTCTCCTGGGCTTTGTGCTAATTTGTCATACATTTTCACTTGTATATATAATAAACCCCACAATATATTTTTAATATTTCTATTTTAAACAATTATCTTTTAGGGAGATTTTTTTAAAAGAAAAAATAGATTTTATACTTATACATATACAATATGTATCACTTCTGGTGCTCTCCATTTTTAAAAAAAAAAACAACTATACTGAGCTTTGGCAAAGCTACAGCACAACTAGAACGTTCATGCACTGCTGATAAGAGTGTAAAATGGTACAACCACTTTGGAAAACAGTTGGGTGTTTATTTAAAAAGCTAACCACATATCTATTTCTCATCTACCCTTTCCACTCCTACATATTTATGCAAAATAAATACAAACATATTTCCACACAAAGTGCTCACAATATGTTCTTTCATAATAGCCCAAAACTGAAACAGCCTAAGTATCCATCCACAGGTGAATAGACATACTGTGGTATATCCATAAAACAGAATATTATGCAGTAAATTAAACGGAATGCACTGTTGAAACTGCAACAACATAAAGTGTGTAATCCTTAGGCGATGAGAAAAGAGCCAGAAACAAAAGAAAGCAAATAATTCCAATTAGTGTACACACTGTTCAGTAGCAATCAAATTCTAGGAAATGCAGACTAATCTATAATGACAGCAAAGCAGTGGCAACCTCGGAAGGAAGGTGAGAGAGAGGAATAGACTTCAAAGTGGCATAAGAAAACTTTTTGAGGTGATGGGAAAATCCATTGTCTTCATAGTTTTTATGGTTGTATACATATGTTTAAAACTGCTCAAAGTTTACATTTTATTTTTATTATTATTATTTTTTAAGACAGTCTCATTATGTCGCCCTTGGTAGAGTACTGTGGTGTCACAGCTCACAGCAACCTCAAACTCTTGGACTTAAGCAATTCTCTTTCCTTAACCTCCCAAGTAGCTGGGACTACAGGCACCCGCCACAACGCCCAGCTATTATTTTTTTTTCAGTTGTTGTAGTTGTAGTTGTCATTGTTGTTTGGCAGGCCTGGGCCAGGTTGCCAGTGCCCTAGCCACTGAGCTATTGTCGGTTTTATAACTTATATAGAAGTAAAATACTCGACAAGAAAGCACAAAGAAGAAAGCACAGAGAAGAATAAATGGATTTATGCCACATAGATCTTACGTTGTTACATGAAGTAGTATAATATTAATTGAAGATAAACTGAGATAAGTTAAGGGTGTGTTTTGTAACACCCAAAGTGTTAGTGGTAACATCTTACCACTAAAAATAAAAATCCAAATAGGAATAGCCAAATGCCAACAGAGAGAGAAAGTAGAAAATATAAAATAGTTGATTATCCCCAAAAGAAAGCCTGAAAGGAAAAATAAAGAAAACAAGTAGAAAATGAAGGCTTATATCCAACCACATTAATAATGACTTTAAATGTAAAATAAACACTGCAGTTAAAAGACAACAGTTGTCAGACAACAGTTGTCAGACTACATCAAAAAGTAAAAAATTAAAACAAGACATAACTTTATGCTGCTAACAAAAGAGAGCTTTTAATATAATGGAGAAGACAGATCTGAAATTAAAATGACATAAAAATGAAAACACTAAGAAAGCTAGCATGACTCTAATGCTCTCAGACAAGGCAGAGGTCAAGGCGATGTGTACTGCCAGAGTGAAGGAGAAACATTTCATAATGTTAAAAGGGTCAACTCGTAAAAAAAGAGAAAATCATGACAACTCTACATGTGTTTGTATGAATAATAGCCCTTCAAACCAGGTGAAGCAAAAATCAATAGAATTAAAGGAAGAAATAGGCAAGTCTACAATCATAGTTGGAGATTTTCATTGACCCCTCTGAGGAACAGATAGAACCTGGGCCATTATTGTAGTAAAGCAGGTGAGATACTCACCTTGGGTGCAAAATTTAAGGGGGGGTGCCAAAAACTCTGTAATCAAGATAAATAATATTAAAAAAAATTAAAATTAATGCCAAAAATCTCTGATGAACAAAACATCCAAATTTCAAGTAAAGATAGGATTGGTATTCCTGATTTTTGCCTCAGGATACAATATGGATCAGCACTTCACCATTACTGTTCTTTCTTTATTTAAAATGTTGATATTTTTTCAGTGCTTCTAAGCTACCCATAAGTCAAAGAAGAAATCACAAAAGAAAATAGAAAATATTTTGAACTAAATAATAATATGGTATATTAAAATATGTGGTATGCAACTAAAGACACTTCTGATGGGGAGATGTGTACCTTTAAATACTTAGATTATAAAAATAGAAGTTTTGACTTGGCACCCATAGCTCAGTGAGTAGGGTGCTGGCCACATATACCAAAGCTGACGGGTTCAAGCCTGGGTTCAAGCCCCGGCCTGCTAAACAACAATGACAATGGCAACCAAAAAATAGCCGGGCGTTGTGGTGGGCGTCTGTAGTCCCAGCTACTTGGGAGGCTGAGGGAGGAGAATCGCTTGAGCCCAAGAGTTTGAGCTTGCTGTGAGCAGCCGTGGCACTGTACTGAAGGCGACATAGTAAGACTCTGTCTCAAAAAAAGAAAATCAGAGTTTTAAAATCAACAATCTAGGTGCTCACATTAAAAAGGTAGAGGAAAAAGAGCATATTGAACTTTAAACGGACAATTAGTTATAAAGATGAGTATAAATCAGTGAAATAGAAAGCAAATGGATAATAGCAAAAATCAACAAGGTCAAAAGTTTTTCTTTGAAAAGATGAATAGAACGTATAAATCCCCAGCTAGATCGATAAAGAAATGAGAGGGAAAAGCCAACCAGCAATTCCCCAATCAATACCAGGGGTGAAAGAAGGAGTGAATAACAAAATGCATAACTTTATGTAATTCATTTGACAACTTAGAGGAAACAGAAAATTGCTTGAAAAGCACAACCTATTAGAAGTTACTCAAGAAGGAATAGAAAACCTGAGATTATTTAGTCATGTTCTTCATACAGGGACCTCTCCCTACAGCTCCAGGTATCACATAACCGCTCCAGACCCTGCTCACCTTATAACACAGGGTTCCCAGACCCCTCTCCTGAGAGATCTAGTAAATTAATGTTGCTATTGACTGCTATATGTAATATCATTTTATAGCCTTAAACTTCCTATATTACCTTTATTCCTTTATCAATTCAAAGATTTATTGAGCATCTACTAGGTTTCAGGCACTGTGTCAGGCATTAGGGATACAAAGGCTAATTACATTAATATATACTTTTTTTTTTAAGGGCCCTAAGTGATGTTTGGAGATTACTTAGGGATCTAAAAATGGACCTGCCATTGGATTGTACAATTCCTCTACTACGTATATATCCAGAAGACCAAAAATCACATTATAACAAAGATATTTGTACCAGAATGTTTATTGCAGCCCAATTCATAATTGCTGAGTCATGGAAGAAGCCCAAATACCCATAGACCCATGAATGGATTAATATGTTGTGGTATATGTACACCATGGACTATTATGCAGCCTTAAAGAAAGATTGAGACTTTACCTCTTACATGTTTACATTGATGGAGCTGGAACATATTCTTCTTAGTAAATATCTCACGAATGGAAGAAAAAGTATCCAAATGTACTCAGCCTTACTATGAAACAAATTTATAGCTTTCATATGAAAGCTATAACCCAATTATAGCCCAAAAGGATGGGGAAAGGGAAGAGGGTGAGGAGGGGAATCTGTGGGACCACACCTACAGTGTATCTTACAAGGGTACATGTGAAATTTACTAAGGGTAGAATATAAATGTCTTAACACAATAACTAAGAAAATGCTGTAAAGGCTATGTTAACCAGTGTGATGAAAATATTTCAAATTGTATATAAACCAGCACATTGTACCCCATGATTGCATTAATGTACACAGCTATAATTTAATAAATAAATAAATAAAATAAAAAATATGTAATTAATTTTGATCATTTATTCTCATTCTCATTAAAAATTGGGCCTGGGATCCTTGGTGAAAGATAATACAGCTCATCATTATGAATTTTTTTTCCTTTGGAGAAATCATATTTGTTGATATAATTTCAATGCAGTATCTTTGCATGGGAAATCAAATTTATAAATTTGGTTTGTATTAGACCTTGTATGAAATTCATGCATAACTTGTAAACTTATGCATTATTATTCATTAATGTTTGTAGCAACTGTAGTGGATTTTCCTTTTTTCACTCCTAAGAGAATGATCTCAGTCCCCAGTGGCTGGCACATAGCAGGTGATCTGTGAAACTGTTTGTCAGACCTCCCCTCATATAGCTTATAGTGACCCAGCCACCTTCTCTAATCTAGCCTCTGGTTATTAAGGATCTGCTTTGGGAGTTCTAGGCAGCCTTGAGGGCTCACATCGTACCTTCCCACTCCTGAGCTGAGTCCACACCCATACACAGTATAGAGTTCATTTACATCCAACAAGAAGCACCATTAAATATTAAGAGAAGAGGGAGCTATTTATAGGGTTAGAACAATAAACCCATGTCTTTACCTGTGCATGCATTTCATTCCCTTTAAAAGTCCTACCCACATCTCATTAGACCTCCAAGTAGGAATCACATGCCCATTTTACATAAGGGAAAACTGTCAGAGGGAAGCAATGACTTGCCCAAGGGCCCGTAGTCATCAGCACCACTGGGACTCCAATCCTGCCCAAATCTTCATCCTTGATTCCACTGGGTTGCATGGAATTCAGTTGGTCCCCTGTACCTGGGGAGACTGATGGCAAATTTGTAGATGCTGAAGGGTTAGCTGGGGCTTTTTGGCCACATATTGGCATGTGAAAATATCTCTGGAGCCAGATAAGACCTATAAAATGTTCAGCAAATAAGAGTCATCTCTTAAAACCTACAGGCCATTTCCTGGAGTCAAGGCTAAGCAGGCGTGGGGGTGGGTACCCATCAGTGTTGTAAAGAGGCCCAAAGCAGGGGAGTGTTTAGGGATGAGCCTTTCGTTTCCTCCTCAAATCTGTATCAACACCTGATGGGATGTCCAAAGGCTAGAACCGTGTTTCTCAGGGTGAAGCAGCTGGACAAAAAGGAGCTGGAAGGCAACTTGTGCACTGATGATCCAGACCCCACCCATGCCAGTGGGACGGGGGGCTGAGGAGCGATTCATGGCCAAGTTTTCCTGCTCCTGTGCTGTTTTCTCAACTCCTGTCCCTACCCTCCTGCAGGGCTGCTTCCCTGCACTGTGCAAATGACAAAGGCACCCAGTCCCTATTCCCCAGGACTCACAGTTTTAGTGCCTCATGCCCCTCTGTTTCTCTGACACGCAGTTTTCTGGCATTTTTTCCTCATTCGCATGAAACTTGCTTCTTTTCAGAAGCAGAAATAGGAGCGTCTTCCTGTAATCTCTCTTGTCTGGAACCCCACTCCAAGGTAAATTTCTGACTGTTTGCGTCTCCTGAATTCCTCCTGGTACCTCCATTCCAAGGGCAGGTTTTGACAGGGTAGCTAGCCAGCCCCAAGCCAGCCAGTCTGGTTCTAGTACCCAGACCCACCCCAGGACTGTTGCAGTTGACTCTTAAAGCATCTCCCTGACTCAAGTCTCATCCAGTGAGAGCCCTCAAACCAGCATGGGGCCAGGCACGGTGGCTCACTCCTGTAATCCCAGCACTCTGAGAGGCTGAGGCAGGTGGATTGCTTGAGTTCAGGAGTTAAAGACCAGCCTGAACAAGAGCAAGACCCCATCTCCACCAAAAATAGGGAAAAAAACCCCAAAAACTAGTGGTAGGTGCCTATAGTCCCAGCTGAAGCTGAGGCAAGAGAATCTCTTGGGTCCAAGAGTTTGAGGTTGCTGTGAGCTGTGACACATAGCACTCTACTCAGGGCAGCAGAGTGAATTCTGTGTCAAAAACAAAAACAAAACCAACTTGGGAGCGCACCATAGCCATCTCCACCCCCATTCCCACCCACCTCCTCTCTCCTAAGCCATTCTACATAGATGTTCATCCAGTAGGAAAATTGCCAGCCTGTTATGGGAATAATAGCTCTGACACAGGTCTCTCATCTCCTCCACTCACAGGCAGACCCATCAGTCAGTCCTATATTCACAGATATGATTTAATAATAATAAAAACAAATAAAAACAAATCTGTCCTATATTGAAATTCTGAAGTTGCCACAAGACCTCCCAAAAGCCATGTGCTTCAGTTTCCACACCTGTAACACGGGAATAGTGATAGAACCAACCTTACAGAATTGCTGACAGGCCTATAACTGTTGCAGCAAATGAGTAGAGCTTCTGGGGTGCAGTCACTGAATGTTCCCCCACCTGACACACACACACTTTTTCCACCCTACTACTTGCTCAGACTTGCTCTTGGGGACTAGTTTCTCTCCCTTTAAGAGATCTTGGACAATCCTTGTGCTTTTTATGTTCATTCTCAGATAGTGCTGTAACTGATAATAATCCCATGATCACAGTAATCTCCTGATCTTATTTTGGTAAATATTACACATATTTGATATAATCATCAACATTCCTAACATTATTGAGTTAAAGTTCCCTCCCTCCCCTGATGGGGGTCTGACCAGGCAGCATCCTGGCCCCTGGGTACTCTTCTGGACCTTCTGCTCCATTGTCCACAGCAACAGATGTGCTGCCTCTCCTCTGCTGCTAAAGCCACTTCCAGAAGCTTCTTAAAACCCTCAAGATATCTGAGATGTGAGTCAAACACCAGCCCACTGTGTCTCTGAAGCTGGAGAAACCCCTCACCCTTCCTGGGGTCTCCTCAAAGTCTCCCTCACCTCTGGTATTGGGGAAAATTACTGCTCATGTCTCCCTGATTGGAGGTAGGGGGAGAGGAGAGGAGCTCCCAGTACAGAACGGGGGCCACTTCATTTAGGAACCCTCCAATCTCCTGGCCTGTCCTTTGTGACCTGCGGAGGATGAGCAGACAACAGTTGTGACATCAGTTTTCTGCCACCCCCCTTTGCCAGTTCCACCAAGGTGATCTGGTGTCCACTCCAGAGTATGAGAGTCTGTTCATCTGAGTCATCATCTCAGGGCCTTGACAAAAATGGAGAATAAAATAATTCCACCTAAACACCACGAGATAGAATGTTCCCTCCTGTTAAAGGAGCTAGCTTATAGCAAACATGCAATGCTATTATTCAACTCAGTGAACAAATGCTAGGCAGGGCCATTCTTACTACTAATAATTTATATTCATATCTTGCAAATCCTCTCTCTGTTCATGCTCCAAGCTCTCCCAAGGTCTTGCAGTTTCCTGTCTTCGTCCATGCTATTTTGTCTGCCCTGGAGGCCTATAAACCCCCCTCCCAGTCTGGAGAACTTAACCTCTTCCTCCAAGCCTCTGTTAGCCTTAGCTGACCCCTCTCTCATTCTAGTTCTCCTGTAGCGTGTGCTCTGCTTCTGTCCTGGAGCTAATCCCACTCACTGCAGGATCTTCTCTGCTGTCATGACCTCTCTGTGTGTACACGCACATTCACACACACAGGACTTTGAACCATAGCGTATGCATTTACCTATCCCTCTTGTACCTTTGCTCTACAAGGATTATTGAATGTGTTATAGTGAATGAATGGATAGATACATCAGAAAATCAAAATAATCAATCCATCTATCAGTCATCAAAGTGCTGGGAAAAGAAGAGAGATCTTCCTCCGTGAGTATTGCCTTAATTTGCCACCCCTGCTGAGCAGGCCTTAATGGCTCAAATGAAGCTAGGAGATCTTTTCTGCATAAAAATTTGTCTAGATTTTTCTACCCCATTTACCTGGAAATATAGACGGATGAATAGTAGCAAGAGGGTGGTTCACATTAGGCCTTTGTGGCAAAGCGTCCAAGTACCTTTGTCCTAGCAAATCCCATGGTTCTGAGGCCAACACGAATACTCATCTGAGGGCCATGGCTGCTCCTTCACTCTTCACTGGGGTTGCCATCTCTGAGTCCAGGGGCGCAAGGGACCTGCATGATTAAGAGCCCTGCACTTGGCAGTGGATATGTCCTGCCTCTCACAGTTTATGAAGGGGATTGATTCATTTACCCAGTCTCACTTTTAGCCAATAGTCTTCAGACTCCAGTTTGCCAAATCCAAGGGTCGATGTTCATCCTTATCTTCTTGGCAACATTTAACATAATTAATTACTATTTCCTACATCTTGAAATGCTTTCTTCACTTACTTTCTGCGGTACCAGCTAGACACCTAGCTATCTTGTCTACTTTGCTATCTGCTCATCACATTCCCCCTGTTTTTTCTCATTCCCAGTCCTTCCCTTCTCCCTTCTTCCGTCTTCTCCTCTCCTCCAGCCACTTCCTAATGGCCTTGTCCTTTCTTAAAGCATTAAGTACCATTTGCACACCAACAACTCCAAAATAATTCCCTCCAGCTTTTTTTTCTCTTATCAGCATCAGATTCACTAAGCAAACTGCATAGGTGACACCTCCCTTCTCTCGGATGTCCCAGTGTTGAACTCTTGACTCCCATTGCTTGCCTCACCACACTTAAACCTGTCCCGGCCTCCTGGCCTTCCCCATCTCAGTAGGTGACAGCTCTGCTCCTCCAAATGTTTGGCCAACGACCTTGCATCCTCATTCTTGTCTCCTTTTTTCTCTCTCTCATACCAATAATTCTTGGCAACACTTTCAAAATATCTCTGGAATCTGACTACTTCTCTCTCCCCCACGGCCACCTTGCTCCTAGTCATGATCTTACTTCACCTGGATTATTGTGAGAGTCTCCTAATCCCTCCTTGCTGCCATTTCCACACAGCAGCCAAAGTGATCTTTCAAGACAAGTCATATCCTGCCAGTCCTTTGCTTCGAACTCCCAGCCAATGCAAGGAAAAAAAAAAAGTGTGTAAAAGAAGAAATGAAACTGTGCTGATGGGGTATGGTCATGAGAAACATAAAATTATATTTTATTGTCATTTCTCTCCAGTCCTCTTCTCTCTGAAATAGGTTCTTCTTCTTTCCCAATCTCTCTTCTTCTCAACAATTCTGTAGGATGATCCTCAACCCAGGACCATCTAATGTGTGCATTGATCGGATATGTGCATGTTTAGCTTTGGTATAAACCACAAAGTTTTCCAAAGTGGTTGTACTTATAATAATATGCACGAGTAGTTTTTGCACATCCTCTCAAACACTTGGTATTTCCTGTGTTTAGTTTAATTTTAGTCATCTTGGTGGACGAGAAGTGAGATCTCATACAAGGTGAATTTGAATTACTTTGATGGTTAATGATATTAAACACATTTTCATTTGCTTATTGGCCACTTGGAGGTTCTCTTTTGTGAATATCCAATTCAGTAAATTTTATTCATTTTTAAAAAATTGGTTTGTACATTAAGGAGAGACTAAAAGTTTTTGCTAAAAAAAAAAAAAAATTGATTTGTCTTTCACTTTTAAATGAGATCAGGCATGTTCAGAATGGTATGGCCATAGACTATCTTTCACTTTTAAAAAAAAATTATTAATATTATTTTTAGGGGCCAAATCATAACTACACACATTTGTGAAGTACAGTGTGATCTTTTGATCTATGTATACAATGTGGAGTTATTAAATAAAGTTAATTTGTGGAGTTATTAAAGTTAATTAACATATCCATCGCCTTGTTTTTTGTGGTGAGACATTGGGAGTTTACCCTTAGTTATTTTGAAATATACAATGCATTATAATTCACTTTGGTCACTCTACTATGCCTAGATCTCAAAAATTCATTCCTCCTATCTAGCTGAAACTTTGTATCCTGTGATTAACATCTCCATATCCTTTTTCTTCTCATGTCTTTATTTGTATGAGTTCATTAAATATTCTCTATAGAAATCCTTAAATGTTTAAAATAAAATAATAAATCTTCTAGGAGAAAACATAGGAGAATATATGTGTGAGATTTGTGTAGGTAAATATTTATTTAACTGAATGCAAAAGGCAACCATAAAAGAAAAAGTTGACAAATCAAATACATTAAAATCGAAAACTTCTACTCGTTGAAAGACACTTTTTAGAGTCAAAAGGCAGCCATAAAGTGGGAGAAGATACTTGTTTTATGTATGTATAAGGATGCTTGTTTTATAGATGCATACACACCCACACACAATAGTATGTAATTGTTATATGTTATTATATGTAAGGACATTGAATGGCCAGATCTACTGAAGCGGACAATGCATACGCCCTATGGGTATACATATGCACACGTTCCTATGCGTAACTAACAGAAAAGCTTATCTAGGGATACAATAAAACACAAACAAAATATTTTTAGTGCTATTATTCTTAATAGCCCCAAATTGGGAACTACCCCAATGTCCTTCAATAATAGCATAGATAAATAAGTTGAGTTATAGTCATGTAGTGGAATGCTGTACAGTGATAGGAAGGGACCTAAACGATACATGTAGCGACATGGATGAATCTCACAGACACAAAGTTAATCAAACAAAAGCAGACACAAAGAAATATGTACTGTTTAATTCCATTTATAGAAAGTTAAAAAATAGACCAAACTAACTTTTCACTTTGTAAAAACTTATCACTGAGCTCTATACTTAACATCTATGTACTTTATGATATAGGATATATTTCAATTAAAATTGAAAGAAAACCAACCTCTAGTGGCTTCCCATCACACTCAGAAGTCCAAATTCTTGTCAAAGATATCTTAAGATCTGGGCCCTTCCGTCATCTTCTCCCGCTGCCCCTCACTCACTCCACGTGACCCATTCTGGCCTTGTTGCTGATACTTCAACACACAAAGCTAATTCTCATGTGGTGACAATGTCAGTCTTCCCAGTGCTTCATCCTGCTCTCTGTCTGTCCCTTTGCCGAGTAACTTGGTAGCTCCTGCTACGGGGAGTATACTTCTCAGCCCCTTCGATGCTAAGCTTGCCCAGGTGACACGTTTTTGTCAGTGAACTATGGGTAGAACTGCAGTGTGCCAGTTCCAGGCGAAGCCCTGAAATGACTCGCCTCTTTCTGCATGCACGTGTGTCCTATCCCAGACCTGCCTCCAACTGAGAATTTGCCCTCTTTAGCCTGTTGACCCAAAGGCGATGAAAGATACAGATATGTAGCTTGCATCCAAGCCCAGCTGAGCCCACCTGACCCACGACAAACTGATCTGCCGAAGCTTCATCAGGAATAAATATTGTCCTAAGCCTCCAACTTGTTGAGTGTTTGTTATGCAACATCATGATAGCACTAGCTGGCTAGTACACAACCTCAGAGGCTTTGCAATTGCTGTTCCTTCTGCCAGGAAAGCTTTGTGCCCCAATATTCACATGGTTCATCTCCTCATTTGAGTCTCTGTTCAAATGCCACTTCTTCAGAGAGTCTTTCCTACCGCTCTGTCAAACAGCCCCACCCCTGCCCCTTCCCTCTGCACCCCCATCCTGCTTTACATGTCTTCCTAGTACTTGCTGCCACCTGGCACTTTGCTATTTACCTATTTACGCAGTCTTCCCTAAGAGGATGTGAGCTCCATGAGGGCAGGGGCTTCGCCTTGTTCACTGCGATATCCCCAGAGTCTAGCATGGTACCAACCACTTACTGGGAACTCAGTATTTGTTGATTAAACAACTCCATCTGTGCTCTATCCCTCTCCCCCTCCCACGTGTTTCTAGCACATGGAGACACTGATTCCAAAGTCACCTCTTCCCCCTGCTTACCAATGTGGGGCCAGCACAGAAACACAAATAGTCCAGTTATTAGGTGGGTGGAAGAAACAAAGTTGAAGCAAAGAATCTGAAAAATCCACAAGCTGTCACCCCGACCCCTGGGAAAACCAGTCCAGGGTGATGATGATTGGGTGTGAGCTGATGTGTGTCCATAAAAGGTCGCTTTCTCAGCATGTTCCTTGCTGGAGCCCTCTCGGCCTCGCTGCAAGAGAACACGCCTCAGGCAGGAAACAGAGCAGCCGCATCAGCAGGCCTGTGCCTTCGCGCTGCACACCCACAGGCCCAGTCTTACTGGGGTCTCACCATGGCCCACAAAAGGAGTTGAGTACCATTTGTGTGTCAGCCTCACTGCTAGACACCTTGCCCTATCAACACCATTGTTGTCATTATTTACTGAAGAAACTACAACCCAAACAGTAGAAGAACATGCCTGGGGAAACTGGAAGAGCTGGAAGTTGAACTCCTGACCTTCTGAAGCCCAAGCCCACGTGGTTTCTACCACATTGTTTGGTCGCCCCTGCAAAGGCTCACAGGGCCCATGAGCCTCAGGGCCAAGACTTTGATATTCTCTACATGTTCCTGGGTCTAGAATTCAATTTTGTGGAAGCTTCACATTGAACTTCACCTGCTTGCTATGAATTATTTTGCAGATCTTAGGTAGATAGACACTTCTCAAAGCCTCCTTTTGGAATACTTAAATAAAGGAGAGAGAATAGCACCCACATACACCTATAAATATAGGTGTAGACATAGTTGTAAAGATATATAATTATGTTAAAAAAAAAAAAAAAAAAAGGAAATGACCATAGAAACACTTAGAACTGGCATAGAAGGAAGAAAGAATAAAAACCAACTTGGCTTCTACAAGGAAATAGCACAGCAGTTTGCAGAGCTATGTACACAGAAGCTTCTGGCAAGAAGTCAAGAAAAAGGCAAAAAGTTTATTGTAAAATAACTTTCCAAACTATAGTGCAAAGGTCTCTCTGGGTGTGTGCCCAGTGCACCTCAGCCTGGAGGGCAGTGTGGGGGGGAAGAGGTAGACAAAACCCACAGCACAAGCACTTCAGGTGGCCACTCACCTGCCTGGATCAGTCCAGAAAGAAAGAGATGTACATGAGACCTCCCTGTGGCTCTGCAAGACTCCCAGGCTGGTGGCCAGTGCATTGCTAAGAGTGACACCCTTTGGTGACAGACAGACCTAGTTCCAGTCTTGGTTCTGCCTGTCACTGGCTGTGGCACTGTGAGCATATGGCTTCACCTCCTAGGTAAAATTGGGACAATACTATATACTTTGCAGGAATGAATGAGGAAGAAGTAAGATCACCCACGTGACACAAGTGGGAGCCATAGCCCTGACACTGAGGAAGAATGGAGCTGGATTCTGCTGGTTTGGGCCTTTGGCAATTGGATCCTTAGTTCAGGATAATATTAATAATGATCATCTCCTGAGCTTGCACCAATGGATGAGGAAGAAGTAGATGCAGGTATTTATTTATTTATTTATTTATTTATTTATTTATTTATTTTGAGACAGAGTCCCACCTTGTCTCCCTGGGATTGATTGCTGTGGCATCGAAGCTCACAGCAACCTCAAACTCTTGGGCTCAAGTGATGCTCTTGCCTCAGCCTTCTGAGTAGATGGGACTTATCGGCACCCGCCACAATGCCCAGCTATTTTTAGAGACAGGGTCTCGCTTTTGCTTGGGCTGGTCTTGAACTCCAGAGCTCAGACAATCCACCTGCCTCGGCTTCCCAGAGTGCTAATTACAGACATGAGCCACCTCGCCCAGCCCATATTTATTCTTATAATAATAATAATCATCATCATCATGCCAGTGCTGCTCCTAATGGGACTTCTCCTTAGCATAGTTGTTCATGGTCTACCCAGCTAGAATATCTGCTTTGTAATGGTGGTAACGAGGATGCTGAGTCCTGGGCTGGGTCCAGCGCCGGCACACAGGAGCACAGGAAAGATTTGGTAGCATGAGTGTGTGCCTGCCCCAGAGCTGCCCTTTGATGGGATCATGCCTCAGGGGACACCCTTGCCAGAAGGCAGCATTTCTGGAGCTGCTCTCTGCATGACAATAGGATATAGACTCAGAGTTCAAAGCCAAACACTGATGACACCTCGGCCTGGAAGCCATCCACATCCCCTAGTTGGAATGAGTCCCCCTGCCATGGGCTTCTGTGGCCAAGCCATCAGCCTTTTCAATCCAGTGACCATAGCAGTCCCCTTTCATGGATGACAAGTTCTATGTTAATCTTGGGAAAGCTGAGAGGCCACGGGGTGGGAGCAGCAAAGTGACATCATCTTAATTGTTAACAGGGTCCCTCCAGCTGCAGCATGGGAGCAAGTGCAGACACAGGGAGACTAGTCAGGAAGTGACTGTCCCAGCGAGAGATGATGGAGGTGAAGCTGGAAGAATGATTGGATCATGGGTTCTCTTTTTTAGGTTAAACAGACAGGATGTCTTTGTGGGTTGAAGGTGGAATATGTGAGAAATGAAGGAGATGAGAATGACTCCGAGTTTTGGGGCCAGAGTAACTGCAAGGATGGAGTACCCAAACATGAGATCAAGAAAACTGGGGAAGACCCAGTTTTAGAGGAAAAATAAGGAGATAGGTTTGAGATGGGTTGATTTGAGATACCAATTAGACATGAAGCAGGCAGTGAGATGTAGGAGATACAGTGGGAGTATCAGTATACAGTGTGGGAGTTGCAGTGTACAGCTGATAAAGAAAGCCCCGAGCTTGGGTGAGATCATGGAGGAGAAAGTGTAATTGCTAAAAGAAGAGGCCCAGGAACACATCCCTGGGGCTAGACAACATTAGGTTGAGTGTTTACCCTGAACCCAGCTCTGTACTAGGAGCTGTGGGAGGGGACAGATTTGAAGGAGACTCAGTTTCTGTCCTCAAGGAACGCAGAGCCTCATAAGCAAGGTGGAGGCTGCATCACACTGGCAGTCCAAGGAGCTGTGCACTGTGGAAAGAACTCTGAACCAGGCAGACAGTTTGAACTCTCCCCCCATCACTCACTGGCCATGTCTTTGACCTGCTGTATGACTATCTCTGAGCCTCAGTTTCCTCCTCTGTAAAATGGAAATAATAGGTCCTGACAGAAGAGTTGCTGGGAAGATTAGGGAAGAGAAGTTCTCGGCACAAAGGGAGTGCACAGCAGCCTGAGCTTGTTAGCACGTTTGCCGCGACCCTCAGCTCTGGAGTCACATGTTTGCATATAAAATCAGTTGAGTTTCCAGAAGCCCCAGCCCCAAAGAATAGGCCTGGGATTCCCCTTGTCCATGGCTGGGTCTTCACGGCTGCTGCTGCCTCATGTGGGCTTGAGGACGTCTGGTGGCAAGGTCAAGGCCATCTGTCCCTTGGAGTAATTGAAGACGACAGCAGTATTTTGTGTCTCACAGAGACTGGTAAGAGATCAAAGCAGCACAAAGGAGCTTCTGCGACAGGCAGGAATTCCCTGGAAAATGCCACCAATTACTGAAAATTGGCCGCAGTTACAGCTATTACCATTAAGGGCTGCCTGGCTGCGCCTGCACCACTGGAAAAGCGCATTCTGACAGAGAGTGTAGGAGTGGTCCGTGCAGGGCTGAGAGGAGAATTCCAAGGGTTCCCACCTACCAAAACTTACACTTCAGTGGAGATCACTGTCCCAGAGACAAGCAGAGGGGAGTCTGGGAATGTCCTCCGGACAAATAGGAAGCGGCGTCCTGGAAAAATGTGTGGGGAGAGAAAGTGAGCTCTAGACACCAGACCAGCAGGGAAAATAGCTGGGGGCTCATGGGCTCTGTCTTGCATTGGCTGCAACTGTGACTTGGCAGAGGCAGGCACCAGCCCTCTGGCCTCCGGATCCTGATCAGAGGGGCATCACTGTAAACACTGTGCCAGAGAAAGGCTCTCATTTTGGGCATCAGAACAAAGAAAAGGAAACTTGGCAGGAAGCAGGAGCCAAGCTAAAGGGCCCTGCTGGTGTCTGAGGCCCACTCACTGCCCTGTCCTGGCAGCAACATTGGGAGAAAGTCTCAAGGAAGATGAGCAGCCAGAAAATGACCCCCAAACCTACACAGGGTGTGTATGAGAATTCCAGCAGGTGCCAGGGATGAGGGGGAGGGAATGGTAGAGAAACAAGTTATTTTATCAATAACCTCAGTAATGTCATGGATATAATCGCTGTCTCAAACACTTCCAAGCTATGTGATCTCTCTCTCTCTCTCTCTCTTTTTTTTTTTTTTTGAGACAGAGTCTCTTTTTGACACCTTGGTATATTGCCGTGGCGTTATAGCTCACAGCAACCTCAAACTCTTGAGCTCAAGCGATTCTCTTGCCTCCGCCTCCCAAGTGGCTGGCACTACAGGCCCCCGCCACCACACCCGGCTATTTCTAGAAACAGGAGTCTTGCTCTTACTCAAGCTGGTCTCAAACCCATGAGCTCAGGCAATCCACCTGCCTCGGCCTCCCAGAGTGCTGAGAAGCTGTGTGATCTTAAATAAGTTACTTAACTTCTCTGAGCCTCAGATTCCACATCTGAAAAATGAGGAAAATAATACTGACATCAGAATCATGCAAGATGGCACTGTAAAATGAGTTATGAAATGATCATTGCTATTAATGAAAGTCCAAAGCTAACTGCTGCTTGGTGATGGGGGAGGGATCCTTACTTTTCATATTGTCAGTAAGAAGCACACTGCTGTATCTTGTGCTATCAAATAGCTGTCAATGTGTGCCAAATGCATCATCCTGAGAATAAAAAATAAAATGGCTTTGAATTAGGATGCTTTGGGCTGCAAGTAACATGCTATCTAATTGACATGGCTTAAATGGTAAATTGGATTCTTTCTATCCTTTGTCTTTGCCACCTCTAAGCTGGTTGACTTAGCCCATACAAGGTAGATCATTTGCAGGGACCAATAAGATAGAAACACAGGTCCCTTTGTTTAAAAAGTAGGAAAAAAGTGCTGTAAGCAATACTAAAATAGGGAGGTGCCTCTGGCTCAGTGAGTAGGGCACCACCCCATATACCCAGGGTGGCGGGTTCAAACCCAGCCCTGGCCAAACTGCAACAAAAAAATAGCCAGGTGTTGGAGTGGGTGCCCATGATCCAAGCTACTCGGGAGGCTGAGACAAGGGAATAGCCTTAGTCCAAGAGCTGGAGGTTGCTATGAGCTGTGATGTCACAGCACTCTACTGAGGGCAACAAAGTGAGACTCTGTCTCTAAAAAAATTTAAAAAAAAAACTAAAATAGAAACCATCATTTTCCTTTCTTTCATAGCCTCCTTCTTGTCTTTATTTTCATTTGTTATTTAATGTCATGCTTCCTCATGAGTACAAACTGGTCCTTGGCAAGAGTCCTGACATGCTGTGCTCTGGCCAGTTAATACCCCCTTCCCAGAGGCCTGCAGCTCCACCCCAACCAGTGGACAACCCCTTCTCTCCAACCCAAGGGATTGTAAACTGCAAAGGACATATCTGGTACTTGAAGCTGGTCTTCCTCCAGTCACCTGCTGAAGGAGGCATAGTCCTGCCAGATCAGGTTGGGGTGGCTGCCACCATGCTCTACCCTAAGATGTTGCCAAACCCTCGCCTTCTCTGGGTCAGTGCTGGGCCCCCGCCAGGGTAGAAGGTGACAGTAGCCATGGTACAGGGGAATATTGGGATGAGCACAGAGGCTAGAAGGTGGAGAGTGGGCCACTGAGACCCATCTTAGGGAGATGGGACTAAGTCCTTAGGCATGCTTTATTGTCCCATTGGACTTCCCTTGCAAAACACAAATTCAAAGATAAAATGATTAGTAATTTTTAAGACAGTGGCCACAGAGTAATCCCCCACACATGAGGCCCTTCTGAGTGCAGGGGGCCTGTTTGGCTGCCCAGGCTTAGCCTTGGCCCTGCATGTTCAGGGAAAAAACTATTTCCCAGAAGCCTCCTAGGGGGCAATGAGATGAAGACAATGCTTCTGCTTTCATTCCATTGGTCAGAATGGGGTCATGTGGCCACTGACTGCCACAAAGGAGTCTGGGAAAGTGAGTGTCTGGGATTTTTGCACTTCTGTAGGAGGAAGTGGGCAAGGAAAAAATGAGACTGGAAGAACTTGTGATGCGGATAAGCAACAGTCTCTGCCACAAGCTAACAGGTAACTGGTTCTTCAAAACCACTGGTGCATCCTAGACCTGCTTTAGGCTGATCGTTCATCAGCTGTTCATTGATCCTCTGAGGAAGGAGAACAGCAAGCTACATGGTTGCCAGGTAAACACTGAAGGTCAGGTTCTCAGACATTGGCATTTTATCCGTGTCCCATCTGGCATGGGTGGGTGACCCTACTCTTTACTTAGCAAAAGGAGACTCAAAGTTTAAGTAAATCATCCCAGATCTCACAGTATGTGGATTAAGGGAAAGGGTAAGAACATGTAGCAAAGGTGGCTAGCTCTGAGCCCTGCTCTTTTCCTACAACCCTCATCTAGTCTAATACACACTGAGGAAGAGCAAGTGTGGGTGACATGCCCAAGTTCACACCTCTGGTTAGGGCTGGGCAGGGGCAGGACTCCAACCCAGGCTGGTGTTCTTTTGGTTGTATGCTGCCCCAAGGCTGTGCAGGAGGAGCGTGAAGGAATAATGTCCTCACAGAATGTCACAGCTTAGTCAATATAGCACAATTATTAAGTAAAATGAGGGAGCCTATTTCAAGAAGGCCTCCTTTTTTTGCTGTAAAAACTAAATGCTGTACTGAGGGCTTGAATAGCAAAATAGTTTGTTGATAGCAACAAGAAAAATACCCTATTAATTACATCAAAAGCAGGTATGTGTCCACACATGGCTTTCAGGCTTCTGTGGTCTGCTTCCACCTGAGGGTTTCAAAGCTCTGCTCCATGCTGGCTCTGTGACAATGAGGCCACATCACATGTATTGCCATCACCAGGTCTTTGCTGGTACACTTCATCCTCTCAGAAGGCTCTCCCTGTCGCAGGACCACCCCAAGGCCAGCCATGTGGCTCTCACCTGGGAGCCTAATGATGTTGGTCTTCCCTTAACTATTCCACTTTTTTTTTTAACTATGTCATTTTTTTTTTTTTTAAACTATGCCACTTTTTAGCTCAAGGGCCCTGGGGGAGTCACTTCCTGTGTCAGGCAGAATTTAGGGGATACAAGCAACAGAAACCAAACTTAATAGCACAGGCAGGTCCACGAGTGTCTCAGAATTGAAAGAAAAGTGAAGGACCAGATTCTCAAGATGGAATAAGGCTGCTGGGGAAGGGGTCAGAGTCAGGGGGGAGTTCAGGAGGCAGAAACCCAGAAGAGGGGTCTCCTCAGCACACTATCCCACCCTCCTCCTGGGGGCAGCAAAGCAGCTTCAGACAATTTCAGTGCTTTTGTCCTTATGTTCCAGAGATTGAGAGAGAGTCTCTGATGGACCGAGCTGGGTTCCAAACTCACCCTTTCCCTGGGGTAGGTGGGCACCTTGATTGATAATCCCACCAGCCAGCCTATCACAGGAAGAGGCAGTTTCCCCAAAAGAAGTCAGAGTACTATGGTCAGAAGGAGAGGGACTCTATATTGGTAGGAAATATCAACACCTGTCTACTGCACTTCCTCCCTCTGGAGGCTCGGTTTCCTCATCTGTACGATGGAGACAATGGTTAGACAATGTTCCAGCTCGTAGGGACATGGTGCAGATTTGGTACCACTGCCTGGCCAGGATAAACAGCAGCTGTTCTATTCATTGTAGCCTACATGGTGTCACATGATATTGAGGACATCCCTGTGTCCGTGACTAGTATACTAGTTGTATTGTCATACAACTGGAAATGGTTAAAGACCAGATGTTTATGGCCATTTTTCTGAGTCCACAGGTGTTTTTCTTTCAAGGGGAAAGGAGTGAGACATACAGACATTGATTCTCATTTAATACACAGAGTGAGTCAATTTTCCACATGGGAACTGAACCTCAGAAAAGCTAAGTTGTTTGATAGTTGTGGGTATTGCTAGATCCAACTCAAGTCTGTGTGGCTCTGAAGTCACAGTCACAGACACAGTTCGAGGGTGATATACATTCCATGTGGGCTGTTCCCTGGAGTCCTCCAGGGGCACTGCATCCCTCCATGTGGGCTGCCTGTGGAATTCCTCAATGTGTTTTATGCTCCCCGGGCCCCACAGATGGTTCTGCTTTTCCTCTGAAAGAGTATTACATGGGACAAACAAAATGTGCTGGAATGTGATCTCCCCCTCACTCTTCCGGAGAGGTATGAGGATTTAATTTTTGCTTTTCTTAACAAATAATGGTTCTGGGGGCTGGAGGACATGTAAAATCAAAGGGAAATTACAGGCAATGTGCAGCAAAGCCTTGGTTTCCAGATGCTTGTCAACCAACCTCAGGAAACAGGCCCCTTTCACAGGTAGGGGCTGCCAGAAACCCCTTTTGGCTGGGAACATTGAGAAGGAGAATTAGCAAGACCCCTGCCTTCTCACCTGGGACCCATCACTGTATTTAGCGGCATTTAAGAAACAATCCCCCCATCACAGCTGATTAGGAGGAGAATCAATTTTAACAGAGAGGTGTTACCAAAGTTTGGCCACATGGCCTAGCTGAAAAAGGTCACCCTCTCTCAGAAGGTCTGCATTCCTTTCCTCCCCAAATCAGGCACGAGTATGTAGGAGAGAGCCAGCCTTTGCTACTTACTGAGTGGACCTCCATAGGACCAGAGGCCTTCCTGGCAAAGACAGCAGCCCAAGGCAGACAGAGCCCATTCAGGGTTGTAGGTCTGGTGAGGCTATTACAGAAGTTTCTGGAACTAGGCCCACCTACAAACTTTGGGAAATATGGTGATCCCTCCCCTAACCACCAATTTCCTTTATGCAATGAACTTTCATGTGCTTTTTCACTACTTGTGACCATTTTCAGCAACCAAGCAAACTAGTTCATGGCAAATTGCAAGCTGTAAAAAATAAGAAGCTGAGCATCTGAACAGAGATCCAGTCCCCTTGGGCTGCAGGGTCTCCACCAATCCTCTTTGCTTAAGATTCTCTACTGAGGAGGAAGACATAGATTCATGCACCTGTGTCAGCTGGCCTCAGTGACCACAGACAGCCTCAGTGTGTGACTGTTGGCACACTGTTGCTGAAGACACCGCCATTCTCTTCCATGTGGCCTCTCCAGCAGTCTAGCTTGGGCTCGTCACATCTTGGTCTCAGAATTTCAAGTGCCACAAAAGAAGGCAAAAATCTGAATGCATAAGTGCTTGTTAAGCCTCTGCCACATTTGCTAATGACCATTGGCCAGAGCAAGTCATGGCCAAGCTCAGGATCAAGAGGTAAAGAAATAAATTCTACTCTCTGGTGGGAGGAGTTTTAGAGCTATGTCTTGTAAGCACTCTACCAACCCGTCCTGTCTGCACCCTACACAGAGAACAGATCCCTTCTGAGATAGTCTCACCATGCCCTGACTCTCCAGGACACTTGCCTCAAGTAATCAACCATTTGTATAATAAATCAATCCTCCCTTGCAAGCAACGGCTGGGGTACAGCAGACAGGTGTTAGTATCGGGGAAGGAAATAAAAAAAAAAAAAAGAAGGAAAAAATGAATCAAGAGCAGGAAGGAGAGAGGAGGAAGGAAAGAAGGAAGGCAGAGAAAAGAAGGAGTGAAAGGAGGAGGCTGGGAATAAGTCTTGGAACAACAGAGACTCTTCTTTAGCAGAGGACAAACCGGAATATCTCTGGGCCACTAGGTACACTGTCTGTCCTCCCCGGCCCACTACTCTCCTGTTAGCCTCGACTTCTTGCTCCCACTCCACTCCCACTGTCCTCCCACCCTCTTTTTTCTGTTTGTTCAGCCTTTAATTCCTTCATTGTACAGCTCCCCCACCTACCCCCAGCAACTTCCTGTCTGTATCCTGCATATCTGCATGGCTCAAGCAGCACCCACCCCCTGCATTTGCTGCCCACGCAGTCATGAACACATGTCCCCTTATAAGCTCAATTGAGCACGCCACCAGGCCCTTATGAAAAATCCAGGCCAGATGTATCTATATTTCCATCAAACAGATGAGAAAATGAGACTCTATGTCCATGATCACCTGCCAGGAAGAAAGTCACTTTGATTCCATAATCCCCACACTGCAGTGCCTGTGGCGAGACCTCACGGTACTGAAGGAAGGGGCTCTATCCTGTCTTGGTGGTGGTGAATGCCGGTGCTAGAAGACCTGGGACCCTGGGCAGCGACAGATGAAGAGCAGCAGGGGCTGCTCTGGAATGACCCAGCCCTCTGGAAGGGCAGTTCTGCAGCCTCCTATGAGCAATGGGTAGCTTGTTCCTTGGAATGTCTTATTCACAAAGCAGATCAACCCCATTTGCAAGAGGGGAAGGGACATTCAAGGGACATAGCAAATTAGGGCAGCCAGGACTTCAGATTGAGGCCAGTGTCCCTGCTGTCACCTCTGTCCTTACTGCCTTCCCAGCCCCGCCTTCACTCCAGGCTTCCAACAGGGCTGTGACCAACCCAGCAGGAAACAGACTAGTTATGGAGAGAACCAGTTCCTAACCCGGGAGGGAGGGAGTGGTAGAGGAGCAGGCAGACACGACGGGGCATCAGTCCATTACTAAGCCTTTGGTGCACGTCAGTGACTGTCTTTAGAACTGCGCTTCAGTCTAAAACACTTGATGTGCACAAGTGTGCTGGTTAACTTTAACCTACACCCTAGGGGAGGGTGTTTGAAGCAACATAATCAGGGATCAGCTCCACATGACACCAAGCCTCAAATATGGCTTTGTTAAATCCGCACTGGAAGGTCTGGCTAATTAGCATAGGAGATGTGGCAGATATCTTTTCATTGGTGAAGTGAGCAGTATGAAAAGAATGAGGTTGGCCATCAAGACTGTACCAGCCCTTCCTCTCTGCGTGAGTCAAGCTCAAGAACCCCATGAGCCCAGCAGCCTCACACCTTGAGAGAGCTCCCAGGCCACAGCTCCTCCTGGACCAGTGTCCACGCACTGAATGGAAGATGCTGGGTTGCCTAGGAACCTCGGGACCTGCCTTCACTAGGGGTGCTGCCTTCAGGACAGGGTTGCCCTGGCCTCAGAATGGCACTGGCCTGGAAGGTGCTTGTCAGATGCCCCAGGGGACAGCAAGTGGTCCCTGTTGCATGCCTACTATGCACCAGGAACAATTCTTCACAGCGTATGCATTGCTTCATTTAAAATTCACTGTTACCCCATTTCACTAGGGCAGATGTCAAAGCACCAAGTGGATAAGCCACTTGCCCCTAGGGTCTCACTGGGAGGCGTGGTGGAGCTGGGATTTGAACCTGGGCTGTCCTATTTAATTGCTGAGCCTCTGCTTCAAACGTCATACAGCCTCCCCCCCTACATGCAGGGAGCTGGAGGCCTATGGAGAAATGGGCTCTGGATGGCTGGGTTTTGGCAGGAACCACTCCCCTCTGGACTCAGCCCTCCAGCCTTACCTCCTAGCTCACATGCTTGGCCCCACCACACTGAGCTGCTGGGCCACACCAGGAAGTTTTATGCTCAGCACCTTTGCTCACCCTTCCCTCCCCTGGCCATCGCCCACTGGGTCAACACCTATTTGTCTTTCATGGTTTCATCAGACTTTATCTCCTCGGCAAAGAGAACATACTGGGCAACCTATGCCCTTTGGGATACACCAGTCTAGGTGCCACCCTTACTTGGCTGTGTGACCTTGGACAAGTGACTCAAATTCTCTGAATCTCAGTTTGCCCATCTGCAAAGTAGGACAATGATGTTTACCTCATGGTTCATTGTATATATTAGAAAAAAGAAATACAGTAAGTGCCTGGTCAAAAAATGGTGCTTATTTCTCAAAAGTTTTCCTACCCTTCTTCCTCAGTAGAGTAAGACTCTGACATCTGTGTGCCTGTGGTGAGAAGCCCAAGTTACTATCTCATCATCACTAATCTTTCTTTGCCTCACTTCTCATAAACTGGAATTATCTTATTTATTTCCTTCTGTTCATATTCTCTGTCCTTTAATGTTGTAATTCCTAAGTGGCGGCTCATTGGGGGCAGAGATCTTGTTTGTCTTGCCTACCATTGGATTCCAGTGCTTAGAATGCTGCCTGGAACTTGGTAGACCCGCAATTAAAGTTGGTTGAGGAAAGGAATAAATGAATAAACAAATGAATCCATGCTTATCTCCTATATTGGTTTTATTTCCCAATTTGTCCCCAGCTCCTAGCACAGTAACTGACATTGGTATTCAGCTGGTGTGTTAGTCTATTCTGTGTTGCTTTAAAGGAACCTGAGGCTGGGTGCTTTATAAAGAAAAGAGGTTTATTTGGCTTATAGTTCTTCTGGCTGTCCAAGAAGCATGACAGCAGCATCTGCTTCAGGGAGCTTTCAATCCAGGCGGAAGGGGAAGCAGGCATGTCATGTGTGAGAGAAGGAGCAAGACGTAGGAGGAGGTCCCAGGCACTTTTAAACAACCAGCTTCCCTGTGGACTAAGAGAACAAGAACTCACCCATTATCATGAGAAGGACACCGAACCATTCATGAGGAGTCCGCCTCCCATGACCCAGACACCTACCAATAAGGCCCACCTCTGACACTCGAGATCAAAATTCAACATGAGATTTGGAGGGACCAGCTATATAAACTATATTATCTGGGATTGTAGAACTAATCTGATCAATCCTTCATTTTTGCATTTATGAAATACATCGATGTAACTGCGCACTAAATCAGATCAACATGAGTGCAGCTTTCAGATGGGAACTGAATCACAATTCTCTTCATTCCTTGCTTGCTCAAAGTTGGTTCATGTCTCCCTTTCCAGCAGCATCAGAACTACCCAAATTACCAACCATACAATCATGAGTTAATTAATGATTGTTGCTTTAAGTCGGTATGTTTTGTCTACAGGTATGTTCGCTCCACAGGCAAGACTAAATAATATGACAGGGAAAGAGTCTATTGATGGAGGGAGGTCTGAGCTAGGTCTGAATTACCAGTAGGAGTTGATCAGAGACAGACTAAGAGAAGTGGTGAATTTGATGTGAAGGAAAGTGTGTGCAAAAGCCATTTGGCAGGAAGTGGAACAGTGCTTTTATTCTTTAACACTTCATTGAATATCTACTCAGAAAATGTACAGTTGGTGAACCACCATAATGAAGGAAGAAAACAGGCAGGTGGTGGTGGAGGGAATCTAAGGCATGACAACGCCCTAGACCAGGATGCTATGGAGACGGAGAGGAGAGGATGGTGTTCTAGTTCACTAGTGGCTTAAAATTAAGCAATGCATTTTCTCCTATGATGTGGGGCATTGACTGGGTTCTGTCAGGAAGTTCTCACATGGGGTCTCTCATGGTATTACCATCAGATGACAGCTGGGATTGGAGCCATCCAAAAGCTTAGCGGGGCTGAAGATGAACTATTGTCCAAGGGAGCAGTTGGGGGCTGGTGAGACATCCCTATCTCTCTGCCCACTCCCCTCCAAATTTGGCTAGCTGGGCTTCCTCATAGCATGGTACCCTCCCATTGAATTGAGTCACAAAACTCTTCACCCAGAGCAACTGTTCTACGAAGCCAGAATGGAAGGTGTAAGGCTTCTTGTGAGCCAGCCTCTGAGTTCCCAGAACATCACATCTGCTACATTCTTTCAGTCATGCAAGTCATTAAATCCATCCTAGTTTCAAGGAAGGGGAAATTAAATTCTGCAGCTTCACGTGAGGAGTGACATGCTAGTGAAGGGAGGGCAAGGTTGACAGAGCCCATCTTTGGACACAAGTTACCAGGGATAGATTTGGGAGCTCTTTATCAGATAAAATTGACAAGACTGGTTACTGGCTTGAATAAAGGCTTTTGTCCTTTGTCCTTTGGAGTCTACATGTTAAAATCTATTTGAACAGCACAAAACATACATACTTGTCCAGCACAGCTGTACTGAGGTTTCTTCACAAAGGTAAGCTGCCATTTGTGGAGGAGTCCAGGGTCAGAGGTGGATGTGCCCCCAACATTTCACACACACAGGGGAAACCTCCCTGTAGAGGGCAATAAAGTCTTTCTGCTCCTGACCTAATAGGGAAAACTTGCCTCTGGTGTTTACCTAAGGCCAAAAATTGGCTGGAAGTATGCCCCAGTGACTCTCTCACTTGAACTGTTCTACTTAGTAACCTGGAGCAGTTCAAAAAGGTCAAAGGCTGCTGCCCTGGTTTCTGCACAATATCTGGGTAACCTATGACTCATGTGACCTTGGAGACATTACTGAACTTTACGTCCTTCATTTCCTGATTGATGAAATCAAGATGATAATAGTATTTCCTTGGAAGGTTTGTTGGGAGGATTAAATGCGATCCTTGACACAGTCCTTGGGAAATACTGAGTTCTCAGTAAATGTCCGCTGCATAGTAAGAAAATAGATACACATGTCAAAGTGGAGTTGCCAGGGTAGAATGTTACAGCTCAAGGGGCGGGGCCCTGGATTTCACTTGCACCAAGCTTTAGTTTTGAAACCATTCTTCCTGGGATTATCAGCAACAAAGAGGGCTTCTGATTTCAAAATGTTGAAAAAAAAATTACATGTATTTCTGCAATATTGTTCCAAACTCCTGATATCTGGTGCCTTCTCTCCCTTCACAGTATCCTATCTTGCCTTACATCTTTACATTGCCAATATCTCACACCTTGTGGGGAGGAAAATGTTTATCATTTGCTTCACCAGAAAATGTACACTCCTTAGTGTTCTAATGCCTGAAAAAAAAAAGTTAGCAGAGCTGTCGCCAGGGAAGCAGCCTTTGACTATTCAAACCTGGGAGAAATGAAGGGTTTTATTTGTGGAAATTGGGGCATCCGGTGCTGTCTACTTAGGGAAGCAGGATTTTTTTTTAAACCACCCACCACCACCTCCATACACCAAAAAATTAATAAAATCTCAGAGAATACATTAATCATTTATATTATAGGTAATCTCCCAAGTTCAGGGTGTTTTTTTTTTTTTTTTTTTTCCTCCTGAATATGGCTTATTTTGTGCCGTAGGAATTATATTAACCTTACTGAAGCATCTTTTCAGTATCTTTGATCTCACACACTCTACTGGGTAGGGACTATGAGCTTCATTTTACAGGTGAGAGCACAGAGGTTAATAGTTGCCAGAGGTCACACAGCTTGTGAGTAGCCAAAACAAGAGTGGAACCTTCTCAGTCCACTGTCCATTGTTCCCCATTCCACCGTCCCTTTGCTTGAGCCTAGATTCTTTCTATGTGCCAGCATATGTCTCTTCTACCAGCCTTTTTGTCATAGCCCATAGGATTCCTGGAGGACGACAACTGGTAGGGAAAGTTTGGCAGGAAGAAAACTAGCAGACAAGCTGACACCTGGCATTCCTAAGGCACATAGGCGATCTTAACTCTCTTTAGAAGCCTAGGGCTCAGGGTATAAGGGGAGTTACTGCTGGGTGAAGATTAAATATAGTTTATTCATGCATGCAACTAACATTTGTTGAGCACCTACTATGAGCTCATCGTGGTACTGAGCTCTGGTGATGCCCAGATGAATTAGATAGCCTTCCTTGCATGGCATTCTGAGTTTGCAGTGAAGTGGGTGTGGCAGATAAACAGAAGTACTGGAAGCAAAAGCATATGGACAAGGTGCTGCAAAATTCCTTAGCCAGCTACCAGGTCCTCTGATTCTGAACAGCTGGAGAATCCTCTCCAGGGCTGTTGTTTTGCTGTAAGCCTCTATCACCTCACTGAGACCAGCTGGGCCTCCTGACGTTCTACATAAAACTTCTGATGGCTTCTCCACATGGCAACTAAAGGGACAATCTGACTGGTTTGAGTCCTCCCATGGCTCCTCATTTGGACCTTATGACAAGGTCCAAACTCTGGAACTGGGCCCCCTCTTTGCAGGAGGAATCTGGGCCTTATTTACAGTTAAGTCCAAACACAAAGCTAGGGCATGGGTGGACATTCGACTAATGTTGAGTGAATAAATGAGATCAAGGGTCTTCATGCTACAGAGCAGCCTCGTGACATCATAATGCAGATCCCCCCATTCAGGAGATGTTCTTGGTCTATGGTCAATCTAGGTAGTACACTATAATCTCTTAATTTGACTTCATTTGATATTTCTAAAGGTTTTTATCTGATGAGGAGCACTATGATTTCAATGGAGCTAAAACTTTTTTCAAAATATTATATAACCATATGACAAATACCACATTGCTAAGTGTCAGTCTAGTCCATAGCATAAGACCTTGTCCAGGAATATTTGGAAGAGATGTGGCAAGTCAGTGAGGGCTACAGGACCTTGTTCTATGACCTTGGGCAACTTACTTACAGCTTTACGCTCCATCTAAAACTGACCCCTGCCTCCTCTGCCTCACAATGTCACTGTGAAGACCAGATGAATGCCATCTGAGTAAGGACTGTCCAAACCCTAAGGGTATGTGCACATGTAAGGGATTACAGCTGTGACCAGAGAAGGCAGCATCCCAATTGCCAAAGCTCCCATCACACTCCTGTCCTGGCAGTGGCTGGGAAGATGCCTTTGGGTTATCTTCATTGTTCTAATTTTTTTCTCAAAGTGGGTCTGACCTGGTAATGCAAACCTCTATCTGGATTTCTTGCCTATTTCATTATTCTCCATAAGCAGAGACAGGGAGATCAAAGGGCCAGATATTTTAGAAGTCTCTACATGGGAAGGGATGTTAGATTCAGTGATCTCTGAGGTTCAGATATCCTGATTTTCTGCAATTCTCTGACTCCAAAACCTTTCCCTCAGCAGAAATCAATTTCAAACAATGACAAGGATTTTCTAGCAGAATTAGGTAACTTCTATAAACTCAGTATTTGGAAACTCCCAGGAAGCTAAGCCTTCAGGCAAAATAATTCTCCTTCCTCAAAAAAGTGCAAAAGAAAAAGAGTTATTGTTAATTCATACACGATTCCAAATACCTAATTCCCTTTGGAAGTCACACGCCCTGCTCTCCTGGCCAAAACTCTGCACCCAGGAGGCTGTACCTAACTGGAGAAAGGGCCATATTATATCTTGGTATTTGTTTGTTCCCTAAAGCTTATGCTTTGCCCATTGAAAATAAGCAAGCATTTTTAAATCACCTCTCCAAAAGTTTACATGGACCCAGAACAAGGGGGTCAATAGTTTGTCATTTTGATCTTTTGCTTTCTGAGTTCAGGCCTATAGTGAGTCATCCATCCATCCATTCATTCACACTGAGACCTCTCTCTGCACCAGGCATTATGCTAAGTGCTCAGTTAGATAAATGAGTAAGACACAGCCCTTGTTTACAAGTACTTACCAGTTTATTGGGGAAATGCAATGTGGAAACAGAGTAGCAGAGTTCATGGATATTCAAACATTGTACTAGACAGCCACTCAGCTAGGCCTAGTGGTGTTGAAGAATGTTCTCTTGAGGGGCACATGATTAAGCAGGAGTAAGCTAGGTAAAGATGAAGTGCAGGGAGCAGGGGAGGGGCCTTTCAAAGGGACGATTGGACAAAGGCCTGGAGGTGACTGAGTGTGACCAGGACCTGCAGCAGCTCCACATCCCTGGATCAAAAAGTGTAAAACCAAGATTGAGAGACAAGGACATGACAAAGAGACCAATCACAGACGACCTTGTGTGCCCCCCCCCCCCAGAAGACCAGAGAACTGAAGGGAGAGAGGTGATATTGACACATTGGTTCAATGAATATTTAAGTAACTTTTAGAGGTCAGCCTCATGCTCATGCTGGCTCCTATTCCATTCTAAAACCAGTTAAAATTATTTCTGCCTTGACACAAAGAAAATAATTTCCTTAGGCTGAGAGTCCAACATCTATACACAGTTGGTGCTTGATAAAGTTACCATGGCCCCTGCCTGCCAGGGATCTGTTACATACAGAGCAATGTTCACCAAATGATGCAGTCTTCTACTCTCAGGAACAGTCACCTCTGAAAAATGGCCTCCCCCTGCTTCTAACCTCCACACTCACATTGTTTGAAGCAGCAGTTCTCAACCTGTGGGTCGCGACCCACAGGAACTGTATTAAAGGGCTGCGGCATTAGGAAGGTTGAAAACCACTGGTTTAAAGCCAGATTCCCTGCAACCCGCCTGCTGATGGAGAGGAAGGCTGATTCTCTTGGCTCTTGGCTTTGTAAAGAAAATGATTTTCTGCCTAACTTCACCCCACAGCAATTATAGAAAATAAATTGAAATGTAAAAACAGGGAGATGGCTAGCAGATGGGGCAAAATTAGCCTGGCTACCACATCTTGGCTCTGCAGGATGCAGAAACTGACCCTGCTCACTGGAGTATGAAATGACCATATAATAATGGATCCAGGTAGGGAGAAGGCAGCTCCTGCCCAAAGCCCCTAATGGGGCCTCCACTTCTGTCCCCAGTGATCCCTGGCTGCTGCTCCCACGGGAGGCTCCTCTCCTCCTGCAGGCTCAGCTCAGAGTCAGTCCTGGGTTCTTCATTTATTGTCTCCCCTGCCCAGAGGATGACTTGAGGTTAAACTCACTCTCCCTCATGGGCACAGATCTGTCATCAGTGGCCTCCATAGTTCCTTGTTGATTAGTGAGTACCTGGGTTTCCAGGACACAGTACCCTGAACAGGTCAATGGTAAACACAGGCCCATGTGTTTAAATGCCCCAAGAGCGGGCCCTGGCCATTTTTGTTTTTCTCCTGGACTACTCCTTACATACTTAAAGCCATTTTTTTGTGTGTGGCCTTAGGTGCCCCAGAAAGGGACAGAGAACTCAGCTGGGAGCAAGAGGCTGGGACTTCACGCCCCTAAGTCATTCCTCAACCTTGGGCAAACTGTGGGCCCCAAACAAGTTAAGATCCCAGAATTCTCATGAGTAAAAATAAACAGTGGAGGCAAGGATTCGGGCCAGAAAGGCCTGTCTTGGCATTGTCAGTCAGGCCCTAGAGGCCTGGAGGGCTCAGTGACCCGGGACAGGACTAGGCATCCCTCTCCCGGTAGCCGGGCTGCTTCTCTCCTCTTCACAGACCTGGGGTCACATCGCTGGACAGGAAAAGGCTCCCAATAATTGAGAAAAGAGGCCCTATTCCTATGGTCTCCCACTTTTGAGATTCCTCTAACTTTACCTCCACACCAGTTCGCCCCCTGCTCAGGCCATGGACACTTCGCCGTGGGATCCTCAGGGGTCGGGGGGATGGGCAGGACTTAGGCCCAGTTCCTCCTAAGGGGGCTGCCTCCCAACGTGGGCAGGCGGGTGGGAAGGGACCCGCAGGCCAGGAGGGGAATTATCCGCACCAGAGAGAGGCACTGGGGACAGCCTGCTGGACCAGGTACTGGGACCGCCAGCCTCACGCCCTAGTTGCGTCACCCGGCCCACAGCCCCCTGAGACATCACAATCTGGGGGACGGGACCCCGCAGCCGCATCACCGCGCGTTTGCAAACAAACAACCAACCAACACCCCAGGGAAAAAAAGAAACCGGCCAGAGCCAGCCTCCCGCCCCGCCCCGCCCCACCCCTCGCCCCCCGGGGCCCCCGCCCCCGGATGGGGGAGTGAGCGCGAGCCGGGCGCCCCGCACCCGCCGCCCCGCGCCTGCCCGCTGCCCGCCCGCGGCGGGGGCGGCCCCGACTGCTCCGCCCGCCCGGCCCGCGCCCCGCCCCGCCGCTCCAGCTCCGCGGCGCCCTCGCCGGGTGCGTGCCGCTCGCGCGCCCGCCCGCCCGGTCCCCGCGCCCGCCGCCCGCGCCCGCCCGGCGCCCCGGCCCGCCTGCCCGCGCTTCATGGCTGCGCACGAGTGGGACTGGTTCCAACGCGAAGAGCTCATCGGGCAGATCAGCGACATCCGAGTCCAGAACCTGCAAGGTAACGCTGCCCAGCCTCGCCCCGAGGGACGCCCGACCTGGCGCTCGCGGAGCCCGGGGCGCCGCTGCCACACTTGGCAACTCGGGCCGCGCCGCCGGTGCCCGGTCGGACCTCTCTTCTGTCACTTGACTCGAGGTTGGGGTGGAGACACCCGCCCCCCAGTCCCGGCGTGGCCAGATGTACAGTTACCCGGGGGTGGGGCGGCACACGCGTGTGTGTGTGCGCGCGTGTGCTGAGGAGGGTGCTCGTTTTCCACAGGGGGACGTCACCAACCCCCTCTAGCCACCGTCGAGAGTTTGGAGAAGTTCGTACGTGGGCTCTTGGGGGCGGTGGCGCAGGTCAGGGAGGGAGGGGAAAGTGCGGCTACGTGTGTGTGTGTGTGTGTGTGTGTGTGTGTGTGTGTGTGTGTGTTCAGGCGCTCCCACGTACCTTCAGGCTAGGGGATTGAATGGGGGGCGGTGCTAGGGGTGGGCTCGGATCGGTGGGGTCTGGAGGGCACCCAGCTCAGACGTCAGGGAGCTCCCCTCCCCTGCAGGCTCCGACTGGAGGGAGCAGCACGCTGGAACCAAAGCGTCTACTGGAGGTAGCTGAGACAAGGTGAAAAGGAAACTCTGGTGGCCAGCAATTCCTGACAGGGGCTAGGAGTGGCTGTGCAACATAGTATGTAGCGTGTTTATCTTTCAGAAGAATTTTATTCACTCTGGAAACTTAGAAAGCACAAAAAAAATTGCAAGAAAAAAATCACCCATAGTTGCCCACCCAAACCCACATACCTACCCTCCCCCAAAGAGACCTGCTCTTCATGGAAGTGTATTTCCAGCCTCTTTATAGATGTGGGTTTGCAGATTGGACCGAGTTCCACTTGGCTTCTCTTTACCCTCATTAACCTGTGTAGGGGAAGTTCCTTTAGCTGCCTCCCCTTCAGGCTTGTGTTTCTGGAAGATTTCCAGGTTGAAGGTGGTTGGGAGTAATCTGGGAAACTTGGGCAGAGGTGATGGGGCTGGGGTGTCCACCCCTCCCCACCAACAGGTGCCCTGACTTTACTGTAAGAGGGCAGGGAGCCCTAGCAGGCTGGGTGCAGGCTCAACAGTTTAAACATTACACCGGATTGAATGTTACCTGCCCGGCCCATGGGTTGGGCAAGGACGGTGTAGGCAGAGGTGACCTGAAAAGGAGAAGGGCGCCTACTGCAGTGGGCGCTGGAAACTGAATTTGCTCTGGGCTTTTCTGGCCTCTTCTGGCTGTGATTTGTGTCAAAGGAGGAGGATTGGGCTGGCAATGCTGAAAATGATCCCTTTTGATAATAAGCCAAGTGCCTGGATCCTGTTGCTTGAAAAGAGCTGACATGCTATTTGGGGGTGGGCATCTTGTTTGGGCTGTCAGGGTGCGTGTGTGTTTGTGTTTGTTTGTGTGTGTGTGTGTGTGCGCGTGCGCGCACCCATGCGCAATCATTGGGTGTTTAATAGGTACATAATAGCCAATGCTTGGTGCAACAATTTCCTGCATTCCTCCAGGATCAGCTCCCTGTTTAGAGGAAACTGACTGTTGTGAGGGGATGCTCAGAAATATCAGCATTAAGTTATAACCAGGAAGTGGAAACAGTGGGGTAAGGCTTCATGGAACAGGGACGATTGGAGATGGGTCCTAAAGGTTTGGTAAGAGGTCACTGAGTAGGCTGCTGTGCCTCAGATCCAAGTGAACTGTTCTCACTTTTAGGCAAATGTCAGTTACAATTTGAGTATCACTGGACTTCATCATTAAAAAAAAAAAAAAAACTTTTAAATTAAATGTGGATACAACCATGTATCCACCATCCAGATCAAGAGGAAGATTTCCAGTGCCCTAGATGGCTGTTGCTTCCTCTTTCTTTCCAGTGTGTAACACCTCCCCCCCAGCCAAGGTAACTGTTCTGATCTTTATTACTCAAGATTAGTTTTTTTCTCTAGAACTTGATGTAAAATTGAATCATACAGCTTGTACTCTTTTTTTATCTAGTTTTTATGCTCAACATTGTTTATGTGATTCATCCTTGTTCTTGACTGTATCAGAGGTTCCTTTGTATTTCCAAGTACTATTCCATTGTATGGATATACCACTGTTTGAATTCATCTGTCAAGGGACCTTTGGGTTGTTTGCAGTTTGAGGTTATTAGGAATGAGCGAAGCTGTCTTACATCTTTTGGGGGTTATCAGCACCCTGGAGGTGCTGAGTTGGGCTTTGCTGCTTTGCTGAGCATTGCTAAAAAGAGGCTGGGAGTGGAGCTGGGGGCAGGAATCTGTCTTGATTTTCCCTTTGGTTTCTCTATCTCTTGACTGGATGCTTAAGAGACATTTTCCCTCCTTGCTTCTGTGACACTCAGAAAGTCCAACCAGAGGACCAATTTGGGAAGGCACCCCACACCCAGCTTAGAGCATCTGCCAAAATGAGTTATTGGATGTTGACTGGACCCAGATGTACCTGGACCATCATCCCTGGGAATCTTGTTCATCTGAATTCAGCATGGCTGGCAGTCACCAGAGGCAGGAGAGCAGCAGAGTGTTGATTTTGAAGCTGTGTGCTTACTTATAACACAGGTAGTTGAAGTTTTTGTGGTGATGGGAAGCTGGCTATGGTGGGATTGCATGAATCTGTCATAGGATTTTTTCAATCTGTAATCATTGACGAAGATTCGGCCTCCATCTGCAGGCAGCAGCTGCTATCATGGTCAGACATTCTGGTTCTTTGCAGAAAGCTTTGACTCTTTGGGGCTTTGGGGAGGGGTTGGTTCCAGGGTCAGTAATAAGGGGTAGCTCTTGGGTTATAGCCTCTTGGATAATGCATTTCAGGGAAGAGTTATTTGGTAACAGATTTGTATCTGTGTATCTGTCCATATACCTACATGTTTAAGTTGACTTGGGGGTATATTGGCCTTTGCTCACTTGTTCATCCAACGCCTTTATCTATTGTCCTGAACTGCAGGATTCTGGAATCCATGTAATATGATTGTGATGTCACAGGTCATCCCCCATGCCCCAAGGACTGTTGGAATGGAGACTTCTTGACTTGTCTTTGAGGTCTAGGTGAGCTGGACAGAGAGATGGGCTCTCTCAGGAGGCCTGCTGCTCAACTTCCTGTGTCTGACAGGCAGATGTTCTCTTGGATGTGGTCACCATAGATGGCTCAGGGTTCCTTGGCAGAGCATGGACATCCCCCTGGGCAAAGACTGCCTGTGCCACCCTCACAGGGTTGCTTGCAAGGAAGCGGGGGTGGTCCAAGCTTTGACCTTTTTGGAGCCTCCATCTGGTGGCCCCCACTTCCTTGGATCCAAGTAGGAAAGCAGGGACTGTATTTTTCAGAATTGAAGTTGGAGGCGGTCTGTTATGAGTCTGTGCCTTTGTTCTCTGCCTGACAGTGGACTACAAGTGCTGGTGTCCTTCTGATGACAAGGCTGGTTTGGCTGTCCCCTTTCTCTCTTTGTCTTTGCCTTAGGGTTCAGCTGAGTGCTCCACCAGTTCTGTGGACACTTTATTGTTGGGCAAGGAGGGATAGCAAGCTAGAATTTAGAAGAGGATCTTGTTCTTGTAGGAAACTGCCACCACCCAGTTCTCTGTGCAGTTGAGCAAACATGTGCTGCGCACATAACATCTTGGAGACACTGGGGAGTGAAAAGCTGGGTCTGCCTTTAAGAAGCAGATAACCCAGCCAGACTGGAGCTTGGATTTTCTGATTCTAGCAATGCAGAGGTCAGTTGTGTTTTGGGCTGTCCTCTGTTCTGGTGCTTTTGGGGTTTGATGTAATTCTTGACCTCATTATTTCCCTGGGACCCAGAATTGGAGGTGGGTTGACTTAGACACAAGGCTGCTCCTATTGCTGTGCTGGGGGAGCTGCAGGGGAGTCTCCATGCCGCTGTCTCAATCCTGCTGGCAGTTGCTCCCTAAGCAGCATTTCCACCTTCAGTCAGAATCTGCCCAAGCCCATAGGACTTGTAAGTAGGGCTGAGATTTGAACCCAAGTCAGACTAACCCCAAGTATCCTGTCGGCTCACTCTATGAGTCATGTGCAGTAGGCATACAGCTAGAGGGGCTATTAGCATCAGGCCTGGGAGCTGCAAAGCCCTCTCAGAGGAGGGGCTTTGGGTCTGGACTTTGTACAGATTCTGCATTACACAGTGTAGAACAGGAGGGAGGCCATTGGACTAGCCAGGAGGCAGGATGGTGCCTGCATGCTTGCCCACGTGGCCCCATTTTCTCCTTTTGTTCCCCTGGTTGAGGCCCAGGTATAGGTGTTCTCACACATGCTTGGACTCTGCAATGACTTCTTTATGGCTGGAGCCCTGCCTCAGCTCAAGTCCACCCACCACCCAGCCACCCAAAGCCTCCAGCAGGTTTGGGGGCCTTCAGCAGAGCTTCCCAACCCGTGAGTGAAGGGCAGCAGAGTGAGGGCCTGGGCAGCTCCCTAGTGCCCCCCTCCCTCAAGATGAGTAATATCATGGCCCACAAATGCCACAGTGAGAAAAAGGCTGGGTTGTACTAGCTCATAAGATGAAGTCCAAGCCACTTGGCCTGGCATTCAGGGTCATCTGTGGCCTGGTGCAGGATACCACTTCTCTCCCACAGCCACTTACCCCTCTCTGCCCCCAGCTCTCCCTTCCTGTCTCTGTCTTTATCTCCCAATCTTCACACCTTCTGTGCACAAAGCAGTGGGGCATACAACAGTGGGACTGGGTTGCTGCTGTGGCCACTGTTATCTGGCAACCAGAGGAGGGAAGGAACACAGGGAGAGGGGCCTCTCCTATTTCCATAGCTCTTAGAGGGCATAGCAGGTGCCCTGAAGGTCTCTGTACAAAAGCTAAAAGGGAATCAAATGCAGAGGTTTCACATGCTCAAGCAGCTGCCTGCCAGGGCATTGGCCCTGGGGCTGTGTGCTTAGTTTAAAAGCATGAATTCATCATATGCAGAGTTCCTTCTGGCTCCACATGGGGCCACGTCACATGTGGATTTTTCTCAGGGAGCTTTTCCAGGTGGAACATTGTGCAGCTGGGGAGATCACAGCCAACATGAGGAGGCCGAGGGCCTGAGCCTGCTTTGTTGCCCACTTCTTGGGGAATCCTGGGAAATCCCTCTCCCTCAACTTTCCTCAGTTTCTTCATTTGCAAAATAGAGTTGGATTATCAGGGGTTCAGATTCATTCCTGGGAAGGTGGTACAAGGTATGGTGGGCAGAATGTGCCTACTTAAAGCCACCTGTGCTTCAGTCTCCAGAACTTATAGGGGGGATGCCCAGTGTGTGACTCTGGGCTGCACCAAGCACAGCTGCTACGTCCTGGATTATTTTCACTGTCAAGTGCTGGAGACTCATTTCCACCAAGGTCCTGGGTAGAAAAGTTGTTGTGAAAGTGCACGTAGGTAAATAATTTGCATTCTTGGTGTGTCCCTGGCTGATCAACCAGGGTGGAGTTGACGGTGTTCCCAGGGAGGTTTAGTGACCAGGGGGTCCTGTCTCCACCCACGCACAGGAATGTTCAGAGGCCGGGTAAAATGGAAGCCCATCCTGCAGATGGTGAGTCAGCAGTGAGGAAAGCCCCAGGTCCAGTTGGCAGTAGACCTAAGACAAGGTCTTGACACAGGATCACGGGTCAGCAGCCACGGTTCGTGATTGGCCTTGACTCCCTCACAACAAACAGCCCAGAGCTGCCTGTGGCCAAGCATTCTCGGTGGGGAGGTGAAACATCTGATCAGATCTATTGCGTTTGAGAAGCAGCCTTTGCCCAAGAGGCCCAGATTTCGTGGGCTGCCCTCTCTGACCTGTGGAACACTCCAGCATTTAATTTTTGACTAGAACAGCTGAAACTCCTCCTGCCCAACAAGCCATAGGTCATGCCTGTTCTGCTTCTGAAGGAAGAGAGAAAAATAAAGTAATTGTCTTTCTAGTGGTTGAACCATTAAAAGTGACCTCCCTGTACTCATAGAAAACTTTTTTTTTTTTTCAAATCTGCCCTTCTGTATGCCTCTTTTTCTTTTTCTTTCTTTTTTTTTTTTTTTTTTTTTTTTTTTACAGTGGTAGATTGTGTCACGGAAGGAATTAGAGGTGGCATCAAAAATTGTAAGTGTAGCATTAAAAAACCTTTGATTACTTCTTTACTGGCCTGTCTCCTTTTCTGTTGTTAATTTCTTTTCTGTCAGAATAGGGATTTACAAACTATGGTCTGTAAGTCAAATGTGGCCCACTGACTCTTTTTGAAAATAAAGTTTTATTGGAATACAGCCATTCCCCATTTGCACATTGTCTGTGGCTGCTTCACTACAACAGCAGAGTTGCAGAGTTGAGGCAGAGAAAGAGCCACAAAACCCACGAATATTTTACCCCTGGCCCCATATAGAAGAAAGGAATACAGAGACATGGTGGAGAAACTGTTAGTAAAATGCTCTCAACAAAAGGAAAAGGGGCTGTGTGTCTGTGCATGTGTGTGTGAGAGTGTGTGTGTGTGTGTGTTGAATTTGGGGGTCAGTCCTGTGCATTTGTTAAGTAAGCGTTTCTACTAAAGCAGTTGCCCTGTCCTGGAGCAGTGGCTTAGGGTGGAGGACCCCGAGATGCCCCATATCCCAGAACTGAGGTGTTAACCTTTGACCACCTGCCGTGTGCCTCCCACTCTTGCCTCCCAATGATGTTCGGCATCTGCTTTTATCCAGAAGAAAGCCTGGGCGAGGCTCTGATACCATCTTAACACCTGTAGGACAGGGATCCCTCTTCTTACCACTAGCAGGATGTGTACTGAATCCAGGGGGCTGGATGCAGCCTGGTGGGGCAGGAGGGAGCCGGCCAGCCTCCCTGCTGAGCAGGATATACGTGCACTTGTATTTGGTGGAATTTCATTCAGAATGCAGTCATCTGGAAGACTTCCTATAGGAAGGTATGGACTGTATTTTCTAACCCCAGACCCAGAGCGCATGACGAGTAGAAAAGGTTCATGGTGATGACAAGAGGGGACACCTGTATGTGTAAAGGCCCAGCCTTCTTTTTCAAAAGAGTGCACCTGCTTTAGAAATGGGTTGACCCACTTGAAACCTGGTCCAATCGATCACATAACATTTACTAAGTCCTCCCAAAATGCTGGGGGCTGGGGGGAGAAGGAAGGGTGAATGGGACAGGAGTTCTTCACACAGAGGGGACACAGGTATCCTGAGCTTGAGATCAGCATGTTGGGACTGAGGATTCTCAGGGTGGGTGCTGCAGGATGTGGGTGTGGGGGGAGGCCCAATCCAGCCTTGAGGGTGGCAGCATGAGGAGAGGGATGGCACAGAAAAGTTTTAATTGCAAAGGCAGGGGCTGTGGACCCATGGGGTAGGAGTGGGGTCTTCAGCAGGGTGGAAGCCAATATTGGCTGGGGAGTGCAGGGAGGTAGGTCCCAGAGGGAGCCATACGCTTGACATTCACCTTTTATTTTTGCTCTTGAGCAGTGTGATCTGCTGTTTCTTGGAGATTATAATCCAGAGCCCCTAAGGCAAGGAAGTGCCAAGGAGGTTTTGAGGAATTTGCAGAAACTCTGTGGTCATTTTGGTGTTGGCCAGCAAGACCTTGGGCTCCTGCAGAACTGCAGATCTGGGTCTAACCGAAGGACCCTCAGGGCTCTGATGATGGAGTCACACCTCACCCCTGTTTCCCTCTCCTGAGGGGGTTCTCCATGCAGCCAGGAGCATTTGTGATATTTATATCTCTCTCTTTTTAAAAACTATTTTTAATCCTCTATGGTATGACATACTTAAAAGGCAGCGTTCTGAGCCCTTCTGGCAGAGAACTGGGGCGGCAAGTGGGAAGGGGGCTTGGAGATGACCTGCCAAATTTGGTGGTGAAAGAACTTGAAGCCTCAAATGGCATCATCCTCTTGCCCTTTTTCCTTTGCTTTTGTGTTTGTCACTCTTGACCCTAAAGTGGATCTCTCATCTAGGCCGTAACGTGCTGCCTCCTTTGCGCAGATCCTCCTTGTTGCTGGATTCACTGGCTTTCTGCCCTTGTGTCTCCACTTCCGTCTCAGCTCCTCAGCTTGAAGGTCTTTCAGTGGCCAGGCCTGTCCTCTACCAGATGCCTCTTTGCCCTCAGAAAGAAGCCCTGCTTGTGCTCTGGCCCCCACCACTCCTGCCCTGCCCTGAATGAACCAGACCCCAGCTGCACCCAGGTGCCTTCCTGTTTTCCCCTTAGGCCACACTCTTTCCCATCTCTGTACCTTTCACGTGGTCTCTGTTGCACAGAATGAACATGACCATGCCCAAAATAGCTCCTTGAACCCAGTTTGTCTCCTCCTGGTTAGAATTCATAACCCCTGCCTCTGGACTCCCTGGGGCTTCATAGATGCCCTCTGAATAGACCCTTGAATAGAGGGCATGTATCTTTGTTCTACTGGTCCCTAACACAGAGTAGGTCTTAGGAACTGCTGGCCCAGCATCCATAAATGAATGAGCAAATGCCCACCAAGCCTTCATTGCTTCCCTAGAAGAGGCACACCTGGGAGACATTTGCCTGCCTGACAACCCTTTAGGTTTCTATTAGTTTGTTAGAGACCAGGGTTGTGGCAGCAAGCCTAAGCTGAGAGTTCAGAGACCTGGGCTTTGGTCACAGTGCAGCCACTGCCTAGCTGTGGAACCTGGGAAGGCTTCTGACAAGGGACAGGAGAATAAAACGAGGGAGAGAGAGACCTGTGTGTGGGTCAACCACCTCTTTACTTAGGAGGCCAGATGAGGTCCTGGCATCGTGTCACTATGGTCCCATCTATGGTCTGTGGCGCTGGCATGAAGAGGTGACGTCATAGCATCCCTCCAGCCCTATTGTGTGGACTATGGAATCTAACATGCTCTGACAACAGTAACATCTCCCTTCTAATCCTTGTGTTCTTTTAGAGTTGAGATATATGAATCCAAGAAGTGCTGTTAACCCACAACAAGTCAAGGCCAGTTGTTTTGGGTAAATAATCTTGTACTTTATGTGGAAAATCAAAGTTTGTTTAGAAAATAAGAGAACGTCATTAAATCATTTGTTTGTAGACAATCGCCAACTTTTGTTTACATCAAATATTGAAAGTCAAGGCTTAGATGTATATTACAAAGGACTTCAATTCCTAGAGCATGGGGAAAACGTTTCTACTCCTGACTCAGCGTTCCCGTGTTGCTGAGTGACATCCTGCTTCCTGTTAGCCGCCCAGCCACCCTGTCCCTTGGTTGAGCTCAGGGTTAGGGCCACAGTCTTCATTGTTCCTGTTCCATTGTTGTCTCCATGATAGGTGAGTGAAACCAGTCATTACCACTGATAACCACACTCTCAGTTTTTCTCTATTTCTACTTATCTTTGTAAAAGCAGGATGACATGCAATCAGATATCCCAATATATACAAATAATCAACGAAGGGGGCCATGTAGCTGACAAAGCTCCTTACGTGTGAGCATGGCTTCTTCTTTCTTCCTTTTTTTTTTGTTTTGAGACAGAGTTTCATGTTCTCACCCTCGGTAGAGTGCCAGGGGGTCACAACTCACAGCAACCTCCAGCTCCTGGGCTTAGGCGATTCTCTTGCCTCAGCCTCCTGAGTAGTTGGGACTATAGGCGCCCACCACAACACCCGGCTTTTTTTTGTTGCTGTTTGGCTGGGGTCAGGTTTGAATCCACCAACCTCGGTATATGGGGCCGGCGCCCTACCCACTGAGCCACAGGTGCCGCCCATGGCTCCTTCCTTGCCAGGCTGACTTAGGGATGTGCCTATGTGAGTTACAGAAGATGATTTGGGGTATCACCATCTATATACACATAATAAACAGTACAGGTTGTATAAAAATAGATGAAGTCAAGAATTACCTTTATTGGTTATAGTGTAGGGCATTGATGTTGTGATTTTGAAGTGTGTGTGGGTGGGTGGGGGTGACCACAGTGCAGGACACTATGCCAAGTCTTCCAAATAACCCCAATGGTAGACCTTATTATCTTTCCAGGAAAACTAAGGCTTAGTGAGATTGTCACCCATGCCAGGCTGTTGAGCTCATAAGGTTAGAAGCAGGAACCAGAACTAAGTCTGGGAAGATTGAGTGAATCAAGGACAGGGTAGTAAGAGGGAGACTGATGGGTCTTGAATTTGGAGGGTGAGGGACAGACTGGCCAGCACTATATCAAGGACCAGTTGCCACTGGGAAGGGCTACTGACTTGGAACCCAGAAGGAAAACTGGACCCCAGCTGGCCCACTTTTGTAGGTTGAGAAGTCAGCCTTATCAGAGTAGATTCAGTGATTCAGCTGTTTTTGTTCATGGTCACTTACATACCAGGTTCCTTGAACCATAACAAAATAAAGGCTAAATTCTTGACTGATGATTGCTGACTTGGTGATTCCCAGGGGCAGGTCCAAGAGGAGTGGGAATAAGGATCCCACTTGAAAAGGTGGAAGAGATGAAATTGTCACAACTTTGACTCATGGTAGAAGTGACCAGAGACAGCCACGGGACCCATCCTGGGTTGGGTCGTGTCATGACACTGGAGATTACGAAGCACAACCCGCTTCATTGCAGCATTTAATTCTGATGTCACCCTCTGGGGTTGGTGTTTTATTCCCTCTTTAAAGATACAGACCCTCAGGCCCAGCAGCTTTGTTTGCTCTGTCCCACAGCAAACCTGAGGTTTCACTCCACATTCTAGTATCTCTGAGACTTACTCCTGCCCTCTAGATTTGCCAGTGCTTGCTAGAGGCTGGTCTGCAAAAGCTACTCACTCGTCTGTCATGGTCGCGTGTGGAGCCCTCCCTTGGAGAGCTGGCCTTTGAGCTTGACTCTGATCTAAAACAAATGAGACATAATGCCTTCCCAATCAGAGCCATGGGCCTTGGGCACCAAGGGCATGACGTTGCTCTGGGTGATGGCCTGCACTGAGTTCTGCAGGCAAAGCCATGGAGTGGTATGTGATGGCTTACATGTGAGGGACAAAGGCACCCCAGGACCACAGCAGAGTGGGTGAGGAAGGGAGGAGGAACAGCAGGAATCAGGTAAGTATTACCATTATAGATTGAGATTGTCCAGGGTGGCTACTGCTGCCCTTGGATTTGCTGTTAGAGATGACTTGTTTCTTCTTGATTTGCCTCACTGTGTCGGGCACAGGTGCCTCTCCCGTCCAGTGCTGCATCCCAGCCTCAGTGCGGTCAGTTGTATTTGTTGAATGCATGAATGTGGAGTCAAGGGAGAGTGTAGACCCTGGGGTCTGGCAGAACTGAGTTTGAGCCTCTTTAGTATTGACTGTCTTTGGAAAACTGTGAGCCTGACCTTGTCTTTTTGGTGAAAAGGGAAGATAATCTTAACTTCTAGTCATTAGAACATTCATTGAAGTCACATGTCATCAGCAATGTCTATTTCCCCTTCTTTTGCCTTTTCTTTAAAATTTGTTTGAAAAAGATTGGTTTCCTGTTATTGTTCCATTCTCTGGAGGCTGTTTGCGATTTTTTTTTTGGACTGATGATGGGTATATTCCTCTTTCTCTTTAAATAACATGTATGTATTTCTGAATCTTAAGTTTTTTGGTTCTAGGCTCCGATTTCTTACCGTGGAAAGTAAAGATGTAGGTCTTCTCTCTACCTCTTTTAGCCTCAAATCTTTCCTATCTCCGCACCCCCAATTTCCCAGTATATTTTCATTATCATTTTGGCAAGAGCAGTAATTGGGATTTACACTGTTACTCTAGGTCAGTGCTATTCAGAGCTTAGTTGTGTAGTAAATGATGATAAAGATGATCACTTTCCTTACCTGCTCTGCTTTTTGTTTTCTTTGGAGTTAAAAATTGGCAGATGTTGGTGACATATGTGTCTGTTAATTCATTCCCAAACTCTCTGTTGCTCTTCTGGAAAGATCCTTGAGTTGTCTGAGGATATCAGGAAAACTCTCGGAGTTCTCTGTTCTTAAGTCTGGGTCTTCTGAACTGCTCTCGTTTGAACTTGTTTCCCTCAACACCTGGAGTTGGGTTGTCATCTGAGCCACTTGTCACCGTCACCTGTGGTTCCTCTCACTTCTCTTACACTTTCTGCCTCCTTGTTGTGACTTCATTCTTTCTAGGGTTGCAGTTAGGAAGTGTGAGGCCATTCTCGATCCTTTCTGTGTGGCCTGGAAGCGTACAGGGTCCTCTCTTTGTATCCAGTGTCTTGAGACTTGAAGGTGACCTACTTTGGTGCTTTAGTCCACTCTGCAGAGCACTTGATAAGACCTTTCCATCTTGAAACCATCCTTCATGCCATTATGATTGCTGCTCCTTGGTTTTCTCTGACCTTCTAGAGCTCCTTCTATTTGGATATCAGCCCTCCTGGACTGATCTGTAATTTTCTTATCTTTTTAAATTTTCCCTTTTGCCTTTTTCTCTGCTTTCTGGGAGATTCCATGAATGGAATCTATCACATTTTTAATTTGCAAGAACTCCTTCTTATTCTTTAGAGAAGCCTCCTCTCATTCGTGACTGCAGTATCTTCTCATACACGCTGAGGATGTTAATGATGGACAGTGCTGGGCTGAAATGTTAGGTAACAGCAGCGTGGAGCCAAATCACTAGGTGGGATCCCAGCTCTGCCACTTACCACTTTGTGATTTTGGACAAGTTATTTAACCTGTCTACTTCAGACACCTGTAAAATAGGAAGAGTAATTTTGACATCTACCTTGAGTGGTGGTGTTCGCCTGAGTTACCAGAGGTGAAGAACTTAGAGCCAGGTGCGCCCACACTGGATGTGTGGGGATGGGGTATTCCCAGCACCCAGCATAGCTGTATCTCTGCTTGGTTTGGTCTAGAGCTTTTGTGTTTGTTTTCTCATATTTGAAAGTTGAGAACTAGAAACATATGACAGTCACACGGGTGGAACTTCTGACCAGAAGCTTCTTTCGGAAGTACCCCTGGGCTGTTTTATGGCATCCCTATGCCAGTGTTTTTGGGTCTTTCCTCCTGGGCTGCTCAGATTCCCCATAGATGAATCTTACAGTCTCCTGTCTGCAGTCAACACCAGGCTGCTGGGGTGGGAAGTGAAGGTCTGAGAGTTGCAAGAAGGAAGAGGCTTTAGGCTAGGGGCCCTCTGCATCCAGGATGCATAAACCACTTAATATGCCTGTTTTCAGTATAATTTGCATCGAGATCACCTCAATTTTCTTTCTTTCTTTTTTTTTTTTAACCCTCTTTAGAGAATAAACTTCCATTTCTTGTGCCTGATGGGGGAGGGGCATTCACCAGCCTGGAGACGTGAGAGAAGGAGACATGGATCCCTGTGGTCCTTTCATCAGCTCCTCTTGCTACATCTCTGCACCCCACCCCCACATCCAGAGATTCCTTCCACCACTAATTCCCTGACCTGTGGGACTGTGGGTAGTAAATTGGCTTGGTTTTTGTCTTTTCTTGTTGCCACTTTCCTTGTTGCCATTTCTTGAGTTTGCTAAGTCAGCTTCCGCTGGTCCTTCCTTCTTGCCACCTTCAGGAATTTTGTTGTTGTCTTCCTTTCTGTTCATCCCACTGTCGAGGGTTTATTTTCCACATACACAATAAATACATGAGATAGAATCCTCTTCCTCTAGGTTTCATGAGAGTTGGGAGATGGCCTGAAATTAGAAGCCTGTGTCGCGTCTCTGTCCTCTGAGTAGTGCTTCCGTCCTTTCCAAGTGTCTTGGAACAGGCTGGTAGGAAGCTTGCAGGCGATGGTCACTCTAGTTTTGAAGACTCACAATTCGAGGAAGCCTGCCAGCTGTGTTCCCTTAAATTTGAACCACTTTCTATCCTGTTGCTGAATGCTGATTACCAGGAGCAATCAGGGGAATTGCAGTAGGGGTGTCGGTGACACCCACTGGCTGTTTTCTCAGCCACACACTTTGTTTCATCTACTGGGGTGCTGAGGACTGGGGCTCAGGGACCCAGATGGGCTGCAACTGTAGAGTCCAGGGACTTCATCCAAGGAACTCACTACCACGGTACTCCCCAGGCCTCCCCAGGCATTTAATTTGACACCCAGCGATAACCACCACACACCTCTTTGTTATAGCTGTTGTTCTAAAGCTACAGCCTGTGCTGCGCCCGGGGGTGGGAGGCACTTCGGGGGAGAAAACCCAAACCATGAAGCCATGGGTTGTTTCGCTTCTGCACTGTTTGGGGCTGGAGCCCTGCCTGCTTGTATAAAACCTTCCCAAGCCCAAAGCCACAGGCTAGCTGGGGGAGAACTGACTGGTGCCAAGCTTTTAAAGTTAAGCTGTTCTTCATGGCAAGATTAAAGGTTATCCTGTGGGAGCCTCCATCAGATACTGACTTTGATCTTCTGGAGTTTTGAGTGGGTTGGATTACCCAGAACCAGGGGCTCTGTGGAAATACCCTTTGGAGATTTCAATAAAGAGCAAATCTCTGCTTGACCCTCCAGCACTTCCAAAATGATGCCTTTTTTTCCCCTTGAAGTTCTTAACGGTCTCCTGGCCTGTGGTAGAAAGAGAAGGTGTTTGAAACCAGGCCCCGATTTGAATTTTAGCTCCTTCACTTTGTAGTGGGGGACTTTAGCCAAATTATGGGTCATATTGGCTGTGTTCCTTTCCATTTGGACTATTTTCTAGACTGCTGCTAAATGCTGGTTACCAGGAGCAGTCAGGGGAATTGCAGAGGGGGGTGTTGGTCATACCTCATGGCTGTTTTCTCGGCCACACATTTGGTTCATCTCCAGCAGGGGCCCCAAGGCCTGGGGGTCACGTAGGACCCAGATGGGTCCTTACATTGTGTTGCGTCTCTTCTCTGACAATGTGACTTGAATAATAGTAATACCCTCCCAGGGTTGTTTGAAGGATTCAGTGAAGTTGAGAATCTTAAAAATGCACAGTAAATAAGGACGTTTTAAACATTTAAAGTCAAAGAGGAATTTCTTTGGTTTGGTGGTTGATATCTTGGTAGGAGCCCAACTAAAGAGATGAATGAATCGGTCACTTAGTCAACATCTGGGGGTTGTGCTGTGTCAGGTCAGATTTGGTGTCTACGTTCAGGGGTCATGTTGTGGAGAGAACATATCAGGAGTTGGCAAGCCCTATATGAGCTGTCTAGTTGGAGGCCTGGTATTCTTTGGAGATGAGAGAGATCATTGGGGTTGAGTGGTCCAGAAAGGGTTGATAGAGCAGGTCCTTGTGCTGGGTGGGAACTCACAGGCAGGGATTGGCAAGCTTGGCCTGCAGGTGAGTGAGGAGGTTGGTGTGAGCCAGGGTACAGAGGCAGGAATATGCTAGGGTGTTCTGGAAGGTGGCTGATCCACTGGGGTGAGCATAGGGCCTAACGATGGGGAGCAGGGGATCCTCACTAATAAGAATGTGGATTCTTATGAATCCTCTAGGATTCATTTTTCCCTTGTAGCCATTTCACCCTGGGGACGTGGCCTAGGCTGGCTTGAGCCTGGCATTCTTCAATGTGTAAGTTTGTGTAGGGGACTCCTATTTTTGGAGCAGGATGTGAGTGGGATATTCTACATGTGGCAGGAGGTTTTAATATCCTTGATTGAGTCTACAAATATCATGTGACAATCAAAATTTTCCCCAACCTTTCTACCCGGGAACACAGGCTCAGCCCATTTGAGATTTAGTAAGATAATATGCAAGTGAAGGGAGAAATTGTGCTTTTCCAAAGACCTAAATCTACTTTCAGTCGTGACAAAGAGTTGTGGGAGCTACATGTGTCTCTCACTCAAAGGACTCTTTGATATGAAGCTCCAGCTTTGAGGCTCCTGGAAAATCAATAGTTGATGTAATAGATGTTCTGTGAATTGTGTCCATTATTACTGAATACTCTCCAGTTGTGGGAAGAATCCAATAACAGTGATGCAATAATGCATGACCCTTGTGGATTACTCCATGGAAAATTACTTAATGCATCAGGTGCTGATGTGGCAATTTGTATTTTTATTTTCCAAAATATCATATTGCCTGTTTTCAAGTCAAAACAACCAGACCCCTTCTGTTTCTTGAGTTCTTGATGTAGCAGCAACTTCCTGCAGTATTTATTGAGTGTCTGCTTGATTTAGACTCTTTCCCAGGCACCAAAGACATAGACTCAAGGAAAAGAAACCTAGAGACTGCTCCACAGCAGGGAGTCAGTCCTCGTGGTCCCACTGGGGTGTAATGATGGCTATGATAGCAGATTGCAGAGAGAATATCTAACTATGGGATCCTATGTCAGATGCCATGGAAAGCCATTCAGAGAAGGTGGTGTTTTATATTGAAATAAAAAGAATACATGAGAACTAGATAGATGGAAGGACCAAGAATGTTCGGGGTAGAGGACACAGTTCCATTGTCTTGAGCTGACAAAGGTTGGTTTAGAGGTTGTGTTAGATCTGGAGCATCTGATAGACACTGCGCTTACACTCTGCCTGGCTGAAGTCGGTCCCATCCTTGGAGTTGGAGGCAGAGGTCTGGATATCTTTTGTTCAACAAAGCAATAGCCTGGGGCTTAGGCTATTATGAGAGGGTCCAAGATGTTTGTGATTCACTTCCTTTAAAGCAAGCCCTGTCCCAAAGAGGTGTTCCCAGCCATGGACAGTGCACAGTTTGGCTCTGATGCCAGCCCGTGGAGTCAGGGTGACTTTTGTTTTGCTCATCTGTGTGCTCTAGGGCATTGCAGGGCACTGTGGTGCTCAGGCCCTGTGGTTGTATCCTCCCTTCTCCCCCAGCCCATCTTCCCCTTTCTTTTTCCTGCCCCTTTTTCTGCTCCAGTCCAGATAGATCTGGCTACCACAGAGGAGGGCCACTTCCTTCAAGCATCATTTTTCTGCATTAAGAATGATTAAAATGATGAAAAAGGTTATGACTTTCCATAAGGATAGCAGTATAGTCACCTTCTGTCACTGCCATGTCCCCATTTATTGAACATACACTATATGCCAAGAATCCCGTTAGGTATTTACTATTTAATTCTCACAGCAGCATTGTGAATAGTGGAATTGTCCTATTTTTCAGATGGAGAATTGAGGCTCACAGAGGTTAAGTACAAAGCCCATGGTCACACAAGCTAGTCGGTGGCAGGGTCAGCATTGGGCCAGGGATCTTTCTCTTCCTGAACTACTCTGTACTCTTTCTTCTAAGCCTTACCAATCTCTCACCTAAATGGGGTTTGTCTTTGTGGATGACATGCTTGTCATTCCTTACTTAGTGTAAAGTAAGGAATGTGTGGCTCCTTACTCAGTCCACCTTCCAACCTCAGTTTTTTCTGTGTTAACTGTGGGGTTAGACCATTATGGGAGGCTCCACTGTTGTGTGACTGTGAGGAACTGGTGACCAGTCCACATGAAGATGTGCTGTGAGTATAAAACACACACAAAATTGGAGCTCTCATATGAAAAAAGAATTTAACACATCTCATTAATCATTTTAAAATATCATTGAAATGATATTTCTTTGGCTAGAGTAGTTTAAATAAAATATATCATTAAAAGTAATTTCACAAGGATCTCTCAGTGCTGAAATTCTCAGACTACAGAGTTTTGATTTCTCTTCTTCCGTAACAATGTGGCATTTGGGGGCCCAGCACCTTCTTCTGAATTACTTGTCCTGTTTCGTCCCTGACGCTGTCTCCAGTGGTACGCCTACTCTCTCCTTCACGATCCCGGATCTGCCAGAGGAGAGAACCACACCTGTTCAAGCATCACATGCCGTCTTGGATGGAGTATTTTCACCCTTCCGAGTATCACGTATGCCATTTGTAAAACTGCAGTTGAAGGAAGTACATGAGTCACTATGAAAGTTTTGGACAGACTGTTATGGTCCATTATTTCATTTTGAAGAAACACAGTGGACAGCGAGCATCCTTTCTGGTTCACTGGTGCAAGTTTCAGCTTGCTCAGCTTTTTGGTGTTGCTGGGAGGGCTTCATTGGTTTCCATCCTCACAGATGTTACATTTCTTGATTTCTGTGTGTCTCAAAGCTTTTGTAATGACCCACGTATGACTCTCTTCACAGGAGCCTAAAGATGGCAGGACCTACATAAATTCCCCACACCCAGCAGGAGCTCTGCACACGTTCACTCCTCTTTTTAGCATTCTAAAGCTGACACTTGTCACCCTCAGTTGAAAGATGTCAATTGTTTTTGGTGACCCTAATTACTTTAGCAAAGTCCATTGCTGATAACATGTTACAGAGCCAAATCAGCTGTCTCTATTGATGCAGCTGGTGCCACATCAAAGGAGGCGTGCCGTCCTGTCCTGTGCCTTGGGAGGAGGGATATAGATTGGAGGAGGATGTCAATTGGACGTTGTGCACCTGGTGCAGGGAAATCAGAGGCCTCTGAGCAAATGGGTCAAGTATTTGCCTAGAATCTACTCTCTGCCGGCTAGAGATAGCCCACTTGTCCATCTCTTCAGGTCTCAACTGGGTTCAGATCTAGAAACTCTGAAGTGAAACTTAAAATGGAGATGGAGGTGCTAGTGGGAGCCGGTGACTAACAGAGGGCACAGGCAGGATGGGAGGCAGGGAGGCCCCTGCCCTGAAGAGGGTCCTGTCTTACAGCAGAGCCCTCATGCATGGAAAAGCCAGCCGTGGATTCGAGGGCAAGTCCCCTGGCCTCCTGGCCTGTTTCCTCACTGGTACTTTTGCTGGGAAATGATGCCTGCCTCATTACTAACGCACTTGTGCAGTGTGGCAGGGTAACCGGAAAGTTGCCCACTTGGTTAGTCATCTGTGGTGATTACTACTCTTGTTTTCATATGGTTATAAAAGTCATATAATTGGGCGGTGCCTGTGGCTCAGTGAGTAGGGCGCCGGCCCCATATGCCAAGGGTGGTGGGTTCAAACCCAGCCCCGGCCGAACTGCAACCAAAAAATAGCCGGGCGTTGTGGCGGGTGCCTGTAGTTCCAGCTGCTCTGGAGGCTGAGGCAAGAGAATCGTGTAAGCCCAAGAGTTAGAGGTTGCTGTGAGCTGTTTGGCGTCGTGGCACTCTACCCGAGGGCGGTACAGTGAGACTCTGTCTCTACAAAAAAAATAAAAAATAAAAAGTCATATAATTGCATTTTGGGCCACCATCCCAAGCTGACTGCCCCATTCTTGCCATGTCCCTTCTGGCCTTGTCCATCTGAGCGCATGTTTCCACACTTGCTCTTTTTACCATCTGAGTCCTGCTTTTCCGCTGCCAGGCGATACCTCACCAGCACCTTCTTGTGTGTGGTTGGGGGACCCCTCTGGCCCTGGGCGTTGCATCTCAGCTC
>CAUYPK010115502.1:0-30000 GCA_963574355.1 Loris lydekkerianus | reverse complement strand
TAACAGAAAACTCAAAATAACAGTGTCATAAACAGAAATATATTTCCGTGTAAGCAGTCCAAAGCTGGGATGGCAGCTGTGGACAACAACATCTGCAGGGACCCCGGCTCCCTCTAGCTTTTTGCATTGCCACCCCCTGTTGTAGTTCTTGACCTCACATTACAAAACAGCTGCTGGAGCTCTAGCCATTACATTAGTGTTTCAGGCAGTATGATGGAGGAAGGAACGATAAAGAAGGATCAAGGGTGAATGTCAGCTCACTATTAATTAATGCTTCAAGAAACTGCCTCATGGCATTCTGCTTACGTCTTATTAACCAGCACTTCATCACTTGGTTCTGGTTAACTATAAGGGAGGCCAAGTATTAGAGTCTGTGATGCCCATCTGTGAAGAAGTTCTGTTTTCATGGAGGAAAGAGAGAGTGGCTCTTTTGGGGTGGAGGAGGCAACCAGTAATCTTGCTACAACTTCTGGTTTTGCCATGTTTTTACAGTGGGATCTTCAACTAATCTCTGATATCTTTCATCTTGGTTCTCCCATAAAGTGAGCAGAACTCCTTTCTCTCTGGCTCGCTATGGAAATTAAACGAGAAAATGTATATGTAATCCTGGGGGCACTCAGTGCATGGCGACTGTTTTTATTACTTCTGCTGTGCTTTCTATCATAGTCTCTGACTAGCAATGTCCTGGCTGAGCAGGCACTGCAGAGAACATCAGGAGGAGAGGGCACACCTGGGGATACCCAGGATCCAGCATCCAGCCCTAGTTACTCAGCTGTTATCCGCGGAGCTGCCATCTGCGGAGCTGCCACCACGCTGCTGTTGCGGCTAGCTGTGCCCTGTAGCTGTAGCCGGCCTGAGGTCAGAACCTTTCTGTACTCTCTGTGATGGCGTCATTATCCCTGCCTGGCACAAGATGTTGCCTGAAGCACCAACAGGACAAGGGGCTTGCCCAAGGTCACACAGCCAGCGAGGAGAGGATGCCCAGGCAGTGAGGGTCAGGCCTGTGTCCCATCTCAGTATGCCCCAAACACCTTCAGCTTTGGGTAGGGATGGAGATGTGTGTACATCAGGGGAGAACAGCAGGGCTGCATAGGCAGGTGGGGTTCACTCTTAGGGAATGGTCTAGGTGAGGTCATGGTGATTTATTCCATCTTCCGTCAAAACCGTTGGTGTTTAGAACACAGTGATTACTGTGTTTGGGGAAGTGTTGTTAACAGTGGTTTTGCAGGGCGAAGTGGACCCCAGCTCTTCTGCCTGCCAGCTGTGTGGCCCCTCTGGGCATTCATTTTGTTTTAATCCCACATCGTGGTCCTGATGCCAGGCCTGGTTGCAACGACTGGACAGACACACTTGTAAGGTGCCTGGAACCTACTGGTGGCCACCCTTTTAGGCTCTGTGGCCTCCTGGGCACACAGGCTGGGGGTCTGCTTTGCAGATGATGCTACACCTGTCAGCACCCACAGTCCCCTATTCTTTGGGTCCACAGCAAAAGCTTCACCCTTCGGTGGGCCATGCCACCATGCCCAGGTGATCAGTATGAGAACCCTCAGCCAGTCCCCAGTCTCCTCATTGTCACATCTGGTTGTGGCCAGTGCCTATTCTCTGCTATTCTGCACACGATGAACAGGGGAGGGGAGCCGTTTGCCACATTCAGAACGTCCTGGGTGACCGCAGGCTGCTGATGGCAGCTCTCACCACGTGTGGCAGACTGGTCGGTGTCTGGTATTTGCCTTTTTTCACTTACATCTATTTCCTAATTTTTCTACAAACAATATGTTAATTTTTTACTAATAAGAAAAACAAAGGTTTTTCAAAAATGGACTTCTAGTATTCTGCACGACACATTCATCCAACTCAGTTCCTAGTTCCCTTTTAACCTCCTAGGTGAAAATAGAATTTAATAAAACTCATGAATAATTTACATTACAAAAGAGGTATTGGCTTTACATTAATCTGCTTTCAGAGTTGTTTAACAAAGGCTGCCTGGGAAGCTTAAATGTTAGTCAGCCAGAGGGCTGAGCCACATGCTGCTGTGCAGTCTTCAGCAGGTCACCTCCCCTTCCCTGACCCTGCTTTTTAATTCCTAAAAGGAATGTGTTGTGCTTTTCTGCCTATCCTGATCCATGTTGTAGCTGTCCAGGTGGATCCCAAGGCTAAGCAGGGGCTCAGAGGGAGGGTGTGTGGGGTTCCTTAGCAGTGACTACCACGGTGTTGGATTGGGAACATTTCACATGAGTGAAGTATTTACCCTCCAAGGACGAGATTATCTGGAAAGTCCCTTTGACAATCTGCAACTCTGTGAACATACCCAGGGCCTGCTACATCATTCATGGAGTCTGGTGCCAAATGAAAATGTGGAGCCCTGGCCAAGAGTGTGGAAGCCAAATCTTCCCCAGGACCCTTGCCTCCCCCATATACACACACACACAGACAGGAGTTCCTAGGGGTCCAGGATGGGCCAGGGCCATACTTCCTGCTTGCTGATGACCAGGCCCTTTTGAGCCACCAGCCTCCTGGCCCCAGACATTGTGATGTCTCACCCCTCCACCCTATCCTCTCTACACTGTTGGAACCCCTGAATGCCTGAGTTCAGCTGTTCTTGTTCACCCAGCTGCTCATCTACAGGCCTTTGCTCTGTGATCCCTGACCACGGACCCATCTACCAAGAGGGTGACCATTCTAGGACTTGAACTTTGGCAGTTCCATGAGGAAGTTGGATTGTGACCTGCCTGTGCAAGAGCTGGACAAGGGCCCTGGTTCAGGCTTTTCAAAACTGCCACCCCCCAGCAGTAGGGGACAAGGTAGCAGGGAGTACCGCCCCTTTCACTGCCAGGGCTAGACTGTCATGTAGGCACCACGTGCCTGCAATCCCTCCTTTCCTCCATGGGATGACATAGCACCTAGGGCCTCGCCAAATACTATGCTGTGCTCTTGGACTTCCCAGTCTTTATAACCATGAGCTACATAAATTTCTGTTCATTATAAGTGACGCTGTCCATGGCATGCCATCACAGCAGCATAAAACAGACTAAGACAATAGACTTTCCCCTAGAATCTCCTGAAGGAAGGGACTCTTGACATTGCCCAGTGAAACTCTTTCAGGCTTCTGACTTCCAGAGCTGTAAGATAAATTTGTGTTGTTTTAAGCCATCCTGTTTGTGGTAATTATACCAACAAGTAGAAACTGATATGGGAAGCTATTTGTGGTCTGGGCAATCCTCTCTGAGGAAATGAATAAGGAAAGGTAGAAAATATGCAAAGATTTGAGTGAAAATTACTTTGGACAGGGGAAACAGCTGGTGCAAAGGTGCTGAAGTAGGACTGAACTTGACTTGGTCTTAGGTCACTCTTCTGTCAATAGCCAGCTGTTGCTTTACATGAGAACATGAGAACACCGACCTTTGTCCCACCAGGTCTCTCTTGCCTCCTTGTCTTTGCTTATATTAATATTTTTCCTTTTGCCCTGATACTCTTTCAGTCCAGAAAATCCTGCACATCCACAGAGGCCCAGCTTGGTGTCACTTCTGAGGGTCCTCTCCTGACATCACCTCTTTACAGACTAACAGGTTTTCCCCTGCTACTGTCAGTTCACATTATGCTTACCTCACGTGGAACAGCCACTTCATATCAGACATCCACCATCTCTGTCTCCTGGGCTGATCCTCGGCGTGAAGGCCATCTTTTAGTCACTCCTCTTTCCTCAGCACTTGGCACAGTACCTGACATGCAGGAGGTGAATGAGCTCTGACCACATAACCAATTGCTCTGAAGTCTCTTGTTTACCTCGTCCAGCTACCCGTAACTTTCAGATTCAGCTGTACTAACCAGCATGTGTACATTGCAGCCTGAACACGTTTTCTCCAGGAGCAGTGTCCACCCTGTAACCATGACAAGAAGTGCATTGTGGTTTTCGTAGCTAGGGCTTCATCAGTTGGGAGTCCAGCAACAGACTCAAAAAGGTGAGTCCAGAGGTCTTGATGAAGGGGCTGTTTACAGGGGCAGGATTGCAGGACATATACCAGGAGTGGTACAGTACCTGGGTACTGCCAGCTATGGGGAGCTGTGCCACCTCCAGGCTGATGGGCAAGAAGAGGGAGAAGAATTAGGGGAGTCCCAGAAAGTGGGCCCAAGTGGAAGCAGGCAGCCCCAGTCCAAACCGCAGCTGGGAGCAGAAGGGGAAGGTAGGAGACAAGAGGCAGAATAAGTGATCTGACCATTTTCACCCCACATCGTCCTACCAACACCTCCCATTGTCCAAAGGACAAGGGGACCCTGTGTAGAGGATCAGCCTTCCAAACTCATGTGGGCAGAGAAAGATGGGGGATGACATGGGAGAGGCGTGTGCAAAAAAGAGTTATCCTGGTCCTCAACACCACACTTGGGAATAAGTGTCTTTTTCTACAAGTTAGAGACCAAGGAAGTAACTTGTCTAGGAAGAGACCAGTAAAGGATAGGGAACTGGAATGTGGACGGAGGTCTGTCTCCAGCGACTTTCTGCTCCATAGGAGTCTTCCCCCCAGTTGCCACAGGGCTTGAGTCAACCCTGGCACTGCCTGAGTGCTCACAAGCCTTTGGGAATGCCCTTGTTATTCCAGGGGTGCCTTAGGGTTCTATCTCTTGGAGCCTAGTTTCTTCTCCTCCATTGCAACCATCTTAGGATATTATTCTACCATTCTGACTTCTTGGTTAAAGCCTATCTTCCCACTGTAGCCTCATCCAGTGCCTGGCACTTAGTAGGTGCTTAGCAAATACTGTTTGAAGCATGGATGAATCCAGCCCCTCCAGCCCATTCTTTGGCAGCCCAGCCATGTGCCTCTGGCTGTTTGGGTGTGGGGCAGCCCTCCAGCCCAACCTCTTCCCTGGCTGCCTTTTCCTGGGCACCACCCCCAGCCAGGCAGTGGGGCTGGCACCTTCCCTATCAGCTTTTGGCAAGTTGTCTCTAAAATGCTAAGTGACAGACTAAGGAGGGAGTAGGAGGGATCTTTTCCTCCAGACTGAGGAGAGAGTGGGAGGGATCTTTTCCTCCTTTTCCCTTCAGCTGCCTCCTTTCTTATCATGGGGAACAACTCCAGGCCTGGTTTCTTGAGGCTGCATGTTTGCCAGATGGTTCTAAGACCCTGTGCAGGGAAGGGGCCTGGACCCTACCTATTCCCAGCCTTGTGGGGGCAGCTCTACTAGGAAATCAAGGGATCAGTTGTTGCCTTGGATTTATTTTTTTATTTTACTAACCGGAGAGGCAGGTGGTTCTGTCCTGAACCAGTGCTGGGGTTTGCGCACCTCTCTTCTGCCTGCCGGCTCAGGTGCTCAGAGCCCATTCTCCTGGCCCTGGATTCAAAGAGAATAATAGTGAAGACTGAAGCCTGGAAGACTGCCCGGGGGTTCCAAAATATATATGCTTATCTGATTTAAGAATAAATCAGAGAGAACTTGAAAAATAGGGGGGAAATAGGGAAGGAGGTGGAAGGGAGGGAAGGAATAAGGGAGGAAAAGATAGAAAAGGGAAGGGAAAGAGAGGGAGGATTGGAAAGATGGAAGGTGGGGAGGAAGGAAATCTTCAATCCTATTTTCTCTGATACAATTAGTGTTATTTTTTTGCTTCTAACCATCTCTCATATACATTCACCTTTGTTCTCATGGCCTTGAAAGGCTATGTGCAAAATAGCATTCTGTTTTGTGACACTGAGCCACTTCTTTTTCCTGCTTCTTGGTTGCCTCCAGATGATCACATTCATGGCTGCTTGGGTGTGCTGGGCTGCTTTAGCTGTGACCTTGAAGGAACAGACCCCGGCCTCCTGCCCCGCCCACATCCAGCACCCTGTGCTCTCATAGGTCCGCCTTTCAAAGCTGTGTCTTGCCCTCCCTGAGCTGGTCTGTGTTAATCCTTGCTGATTTCTCTCCAGCTCTCAGCAAATCCTGGCTCCTGGGAAAGCTGGTATTTTTAGGGGGGGCATAACCACCATGATCCCCACCATTCCCTGCCACCAGCCTGGAGATCTGGAGAGCAGGTGAAGTCAGAGGGCACTTTCTGCCCCTTGGGAATGTGTAAGGGGAGAGCTGTTCTTAGGCTTTCAACCTGAAGCTATTTCAAGTCAAGGGCATTGTCTTAGAGGAAGGAAAAAAATCAATATGTATGTAAGAGAATAAGCTTTTACTTACTCCTCCTGGAGGGCCAAAGAGCCTGTGACCCCAGGAGCAGGTGGTGGGGGTGGGGAGATCCTTGGAGGGCAGATCTCTCATTACTTGTGTTTGTGTTGTTATTTTAAACCATTCTAGGGCAAGTTATAAAACCTCTGGAGACTTTTAAAAATAGCGTAGTTTCTGGTTTTAAAAGTAGTACATGGCCACTGTATAAAATACAGAAAAATACCAAAAACATAAAGAAGAAAATAAAAATCAGCCCACCTGGCACCACCCAGAAATGATTATCACTACATTCTGATGAATTTTCATTTTAGACTTTTTCCTGGTTACTAGGTCAAGAGCTTTAAATGGTGTAGAGGGAGTTAAGGGCATGTCTTAGTTATGTGCAGCTGACCAGCCAGGTCATGTTGAGCTAGCTGCCTAATTCTCTCCATGCCTCAGTCCTCTCATCTGTGAAATGGGGCCTAGAGCTGGACCTTCCTTTCAGGCTTGCAGTGAAGCTAAATGGGTTCCTGTAAATACATGTCAAGCCCCAGCAGAGGGCCTGGAACATAGTAAGTGCTCAGCGTGCTCATTGCCATTAGCATTTTCAGTTGATCATCCGAATAATTTTGGATCCTACTTTTTGCACTTTGTATTATGATCTCAGAATTTTCCCTTGTTCTAAATGTTAGGCACACATTATTTGGGGGGGCTGCACACCCTTTTTTTCTGTGCTAAGCTGCTCTGGGCCATTCGGGTCTTCAGCTCTGCACCCTTTGTGGTGCATCCTGCTGTGACAAAGCTCCTTGCACATTCATTCTCGACCCCATTTCTGGTGATCTTTTAGGACAAATACCTGGATATAGAAATACTGGGTCATAGGCTGTGGGATTTATTCCTGGGGCCCTGGATAATGTGTGGACAGCTTGCTTTTCAGGAGGGTGACAGAGCTTCACCGTCTCGGGCCCCACCCTTCCCCTTCGTAGGTTTATTTGTAGAAGTGCTAATCCCTAGCCACGCCTGCAACCAGGAGCCTCCAGGGATGAGAGGTGGCCCTTGTGGCCAGTAACATTTCCAGGGAGGACGTGGCTGTCTGGGTTTTTTTGGCACTGGCAGCATGCAGTCCCGCTTATTAGTCAGCTCTGAGAAGAGCAGGAGCTGTCGCTCCGAGTGGGTGGGAGGAATGTGTTTAAAGAGCATCTCCAGGCTGCTCAGCTCCATTAGCACAGGCTGCAGCAGGTGGTTTCCTGGATGGCAGAGCCAAGCCCCAGACAGACAGGAAGCATCCCGCCTATGCTCAGCATGGGGGCGAATGTTGTCATCAGTAACCAGGGACATTGTCACAGCCCCAGTTCTGCTCTGGCCAGCCAAAGCTTTTTCCAAGGTGGTTTCATTTTTAAGTGTTCTTGTTCTTTGGAGGAGGAAGAAATTAGGAATTCAATAGAAGAGCTTAGGTGAGTCTGAGCCTTGCAGGTACATAGGAGGATGTCAGTGGTGCTAACAACAGTATCAACACCTTATGTCCAAAGCGCTGCCCTCCTTCCAAGCATGGTTTAGTGTGATCTCTGCTAGCCTCACAGGAGTTCTGTGCCCTTAGTATTCCCCTGCCTCAGCATACCTATGTCCTTCATAGCACTTACTACATGCCAGAACACCAGGGTAGGGGTGGCAAACACTGGGAACCACGAAGCTGCTCTGACAGTCCATAGCTCACAGTGTCATAGGGGTGCCTGGGTTTCCTATGGCTGCTGTAACAAATGGCCACAACATTAGTGCTTTCCAACATCTTTAATATATTATCTTATAGTTCTGGTATTCAGAAATCGGATCCAGTCTCACTGGGGTAAAATCAAGGTGCCAGCAGGGCTGCATTCCTTCTGGAGGCTCCAGGAGAGAATCTTTACCTGCTGTTTTAGTTTCCGGAGGCCCCTTGTAGTCCTTGCTTTGTGCCCTCTGCCTTCATAGCCATCAATGTCTCTTCTTCTGTCTCTGACTCAGTTTCCATCGACAGCCTCTTCTGTCTTCTGGGTTAAGTCTCCTTCTGCCTACTCTTATAAATACCTAGTGATAATATATAAGGCTCGCCCTGAGAAGCCAGGGAAATCTCTCCATGTCAAGATCCTTAATCACATTCTCAAAATCCCCTTTGGCACACAAAGGTAGCATTCACAGATTCCAGGGATTACCTGGATATCTTTTAGTGGGGCTGTGAAGTGTGGCAGGGTCATAAAGCACAAGGAACCGAGAGATAGCAGTGAACGGGGTGACATCATGGTGAGAGCTACATACTGTAATGCGTTGTACCTGGGAGACTTTGCTAAAGTACAGGACTCTATAGATGATAAGGAGAAACAGCCTGGGATTGGAGACAATTTGTCCTTAATATGAGGATTAAGGAGCTTTTCTTTTATGAAAGTTATATTATTTTGAATATATAATCTCTGTAAGACATCCCCTAAAGAATGGAAACTTTGCCTTGAAATTTTACATGCTCCAGCTGTTGTGTTCCTTTCTTTCCTGCCTGCAGACCTTTCTTAAGTGGGGAGTCACCTGCCAGGATGGTAACCCCTGGCGTGGTGACTTGACAAGCTGAGCAAGAGCCCCTTAGTAGGAGAATTATGGAAGGCAGGGCCAAGGCAGCCAGCTGGGCTTTTGGCCTAAAAGGGTCCTCACAGGGCTGGCTGGCTCAGTGGATGGGAAGGGGGCAGAGATCTGGGTAGGCTGGTGGCAGAAGTGGGTAATGTTGGAATGGTGTGGGAGCAGCAGAGGACTCTTCTGGTCTTGCCTGACTGCTGCTTTCCCCTGGTTTGAAGGTTTCAGTGGCTCCCCTTTATCTTCATCATGAGCTCCAAATTTCCCTATTTTAGCATTTTTTATTTAATTTAATTTTTTCCTGTTTTAGCATTTTTAAAAATTGAGATGTAATATACATACAGTAAGTGAACTAATCACAAGGATGTAGCTTAATAGCTTTTTATTGAGCGCAGTTTATATCTAGTGAGATGTGCAAAGTGCCCTGACCTTGGGTGCTGGGCTTGTGGGATTTTCACAGGTGTACACACCAATGAAGCCTCCACCCAGGTGCAGACAGAGGCTCTGAGGGAACCTCTGCAGCTCACCCCTGCCCCTTGTCAGTAAATAACCTGTTCTAGCAGTAACTCTGGTTCTGATTCCTATCACTGTGCTGAGTGTTGCTTGTTCTGGAACTTCATATGTGTGGAATCCTGCAGCTTGCATTCTTTTCTGTCTTGGCTTCTTTTGCTTGATAGAGTGTGAGATTCATGCAGGTTGTGGGGAGGCTGTGCTTTTTCATCGCTGAGTAGCTTTCCTTTGTGTGTCTATACCATGATATCTTTTTTCCTGCTGATGGACAAATGGATTATTTCCAGTTTGGGGCTATTATAAATAGTGCCATTAAGAACACTCTTGGACATATCTTTTGGTTGACGGAAGCAGTTGTTTCTTGTGGCTTATACTCAGGGATGGAATTGCTGAATCGAAGTATTGGCATGTTTTATTTTTTGTGAATGCTGCCAGATGGTTTTCCAAAGCAGTACCAATTTACACTTCTGTAGCCTGACAGTGCATTGACATGAGCTCAAACTTCTTAATGGGCCTTAGGTGATTAAGCTCTGGATGTACCAATCTCTGAGGCCTTGTCCTTTGTGACCTAGCAGAACCCTATGACCCAGCTGCTGTAGTTTCGCTTGTTCAAATATGCCTGCACTCTCTTGTCTCTAGGCCTTTGCATTTATTGTTGCCTCGACCTGAACACTATTCTTTCCCCAGCCCTGCCTTCCACTAGCTCCTTTCTTATCTCTCAGGCTTCCCCTAGGCTTCTGTCAGAAGTCTCCTTTGATCCCCAAACCAAGGAGGTGCCCTCGTTGGACTCTTAGCTCCCTGGACCAATCATTGGGCTCCTTAGCTCCCTGGACCAATCACTGGGCACCTTAGCTCCCTGGACCAACCACTGGGCTCCTTAGCTCCCTGGATCAGTCACTGGGCTCCTTAGCTCTGTGGACCAATCATTGGGCTCCTTAGCTACGTGGACCAATCACCAGGCTCCTTAGCTCCCTGGACCAGTCATAGGTGTTGCTACTCTAGATTACATCTGCTCCTGTAAGCTTCTGAAAGTGGGACCTCCTGTGTAAGGCCCTGCCTTAGAATATAGGACTTCTCTGGGGGATACTACTCTGGTGGTGTAGAAATCATATGGGGTTAAAGGCAGAAGGCCTAGGTCCGTCCTTCTCTAGGCCCTGCTATTCTGCAGTTATGAGATCTTAGACAAGTCTCTCTATTTTCCTTATTCTTTTTTCTCTGCTGCAAAATGGGCATAAAATCTGCTCTAAGTCAGAGTCATTGAAAGACCCCATGAACTAATGGACAGGAAACACTTTGTCAGCTGGCAGGGGATGCTTCATTGTGCACCAGGAATCTTAATATGCAGTGATTATTTGTGGGTTGATTGAGAAGGTGGAGAGGGAAATTCAGAGAGCTGCCTAGGAGCGTCCAAAAACAGCAGGTGTGGAGAGAGGCTGAGCCCCTTGGATAGGGGTTGCAAGCAGCAGGACCCCAGGAAAGACCCAAAATCCCAAGATTTCTTCTCTGGGTGCTCGAGTAGTATCTGGGCTTTACGGAAGTCTTAAGATGCTAAGCCACTGAAGGAGCAGTTCTGAACATGTGGTTCCCAGCCCAACAGCATCAGCACAACCTGGGATTTTGTTGCAATGGCAGATTCTCAGGTCCCACCTCCGACTGCTGCATCAGAACCTCTGGGATGTGGGGCCCAGCAATTTTCTGAGTGTTATCAATCCAGTGATTCTGATGTGCCCTGAAGTTTGACAACTGCTGTGCTGTAAGAGGAGGGTCCTTCCCTCTCCCAGTCAGTGACAAATATGGATCCAGCTACTGCCTGCTGACAGCTTCAACACCCCAAAGATGCCTGAGCATCATGACCATGCTGACGAGAGCAGGTAGGTTGAGACAGGCCCAGTGCACCTAGCATTTTGGTTTGTGCAATGAATGCACAGTGCTGCCATGGAGGCTGACTGCAGGGCTGGCTTAGAGGTGATGGACACTTCCAGTCAACAGAGGGTTTGTGTGCAGAGAGGGCTGGTAAGGGAGGAGTGGTTTTATTTATTTGTATAGATATAGACTTCGATGCTCAAGTCCATAGGATGTCCCATTAAAATTGCCTCTCCCGTCCTCTGCGAATTCCCAGGAGGGGAGTAAGGGCGGGGTGAGGGGCCCTCTAGGCAAGGCTGAGATTACAGAAAAACTTATGGAAGCAAAATCGGCAGGCTTGGGGAAGTGGCATGACATGGAAAGTGGCTTAAGTATGGCTGCTGGGCTTTTTTATTAGTTGTTCAGTTTTCTTCCAAATCATAAATGCCACTTTTCACAGTGAGGGTCTGTCTTGCAAAGTCACAGGTAAGCTTTCTGTTGGATCACATGGGAGCAGAGGCTGGTGCATGCAGGTTTTGAAGAGGCCCTAATAAGCCTGGAACGAGCTGCAGTGAGGCAAATATTCTCTCTTCAGGGCCTTTGAACATGCTATTCTCTTTGCTTCCCTCTCCAGACTGTGGTCATGTGTTTAACTCTTACTAATTTTATTATATTATTATTTTGGGAGAGGGGAGGAAAGCAACATTTTTATTTCAGGGACGACCTTTTTTAAGCTAAGCCAAAATTCACAAAACATAAAATGAATCATTTTAAAGTATGCAATTCAGCACCACTTAGTACATTCACAGTGTACGACTGTCATCATTATGTTTTCATTAACCCCCAAGAGGACCCTGGACATTCTAAGCATTCATTCCAGTTCCCCATTGCCCTGGCCCCTGGAAACCATTAATCTACTTTCTGTCTGTATGGATTTATTCATTCTAGATATTTGTTTTAAATGGAATCAGACGATATGTGGTCTTCTGGTCTGGCTTCTTTCACTTGCCATGTTTTCAAGGTTCATCCACGTATCGCATGTATCACTGCTTCATTCTTCTTTGTGGATAAATAATATTCCCATCGCATGGATGTCACATTGCTTCTCTCCATTTTCCACCTCTCTAAGACTTACTATTTGAAGTAAATTTCAGACATTATACCATTTCATCCATAAATGTTTTGGCATTATTTCTTTAAGAGATAAGGACTCTGTAAAAAGCATGAGCACAATAGCACGATTACATCTAAAACAATTAATAGTAATTCCTTAACATCGTCAAACAGGAGGGAGAAGTTTTCAGCCTGTTATCATGCCCGGGCTGGCTTCATCTCCACTCTCCTCCTCCCACTTTATAATCGATCCCATATGGATCAATTGTTAGTGGCTGTCTGGAGTTCAGGAGGATTTTGAGGTCTAGTGTGGGATGGGTGGAAGAGAGTGCCGAGGTTGATTAGTGAAGCCTGCTGTCATCACAGGTGGGGGCGTGGCCATATCTTGGAGCTTCAACCTTAGCCCCACACCCCAGTGGTCCTGCCTGCTTGTCACATCATCTTCTCCAACATCCCACTCCTGCCTTCTGGCCTACTCAGGATCTCACCTCTTATATATATCCAACTTAAATGTCCATCCTTTTAGAAGACTTTCTCAGATCCTCCAGGCATAATTAGTTTTGTCCTTTATGGGACCCTGGAGTCCATCACACGTCCACAGAGGTGGAGGACATGTTTTATGTTTCACCCAGTGTTTGCCAAGCTTGTGTGTCAACGGCACAAAAGACACGGTGGTGCTTCCCCAGAAGCCCCGACAGCGCTCAGACGTGGGCTTGGATTCTCTCTCCCACATAGATTTGGATTTCATACTCTCTTTTCCTAAAGAGAATTCAGTGACTTAAAAGATAGACTCTAATGGGTATATTTCCTATTTCCAGGCACCAGTTGGGGATGGGTAGTTTAGGCTTTAATTTGCTTTCTGTTCAGAATCGAACTCTGAAAGCCGTGTCATCGTGCCACACAGAACACAGGTCTGAGCCTCCACCCCCACGACCTATTGGAGCCTCAGCTCTGCCCTGTGACCCTACATGAGTCATTCTCCTTTCCCCAGTCCTCTGTGTCCCCCTGTGTACTAAACAAGTGTGGGCTTCAAGGTCGGCGATCCCTCTGCCTGACTGGGGTCCACTTTTGCCTCAACAGTGAACGTGCCAGTCCTGCTGAGTCAAGGCTCTAAGCAAGAGGGGAGCAAAGATGTCTTAGAAATCACCCGCTTTCCCTTTTGGGGTCTCCTCTGGCCTTCTCTGTGGCTGGCTGTTTCTTCATTAGGACTAGTGTAAAAGCTTCCAGGGATGAGCAGAACTGCCTTGGGTGTCATATCCTTCCCTCCTTACCCATGTGGGATCCTGCCTGCCCTGTGCATAGGCGAGATCCCCAGAGCCACTTCGTTGCCTATCTGACCCCAGCATACTGGATTCAGCCTTCCCTATGGCCACCCAGGTTCTCATCTAGGCCTGCCCCATCTCACCCTGCACTGCCTCATAGTCTAACTCTGAACAAATTGGGAGGTTCTTCCTCTCCAAATATTGTTCCAATATGATCCTTCCCACCTTATGCCCTGTGCTCTGGCTCCTGTCCAAGCCCCTGTCATACACACTTGAACCAAGACATTGTCCCATCAGTCTTCTTGGCCTGTACTTGATTCTCTCTCCACATACTACCAGAGTGATCTTAAAAATTAAGTCTGTTTTGGCCACTCTCCATGGTTCCCTAGAAGTCATTTTAGTGTAACAACTATTCAAGATCTGGTAATCTGGAACTTACCTCCTATCTCATCCTCTGCTCCTACACAACCAAACTGCTCTTTTTTCTTTTTTTTAGACAGAGTCTCACTTTGTCGCCCTCAGTAGAGTGCCATCGCATCAGAGCTCACAGCAACCTCAAACTCTTGGGCTCGAGTGATTCTCTTGCCTCAGCCTCCGTAATAGCTGGGACTATGGTTGCTTGCCACAACGCCTGGCTATTTTTAGAGACAGGGTCTTGCTCTTGCTCAGGCATGTCTCAAACCTGTGAGCTCAGGCAATCCACTTGCCTCAGCCTCCCAGAGTGCTAGGATTATAGGCATGGGCCACCACACCCGGTCTTCGCTCATTCTTTTTGTATGTGCTGTTCGCTGGATATTATCTTCTCCAGAAAATATGACTGGTGAACTCCTACTTATCTTTCAGAACCCATTTCACGTGTTCTCACTTTTTTTTTCTAGACAGAGTGTCACTTTGTCACCCTCAGTAGAGTGCTGTGGCATCTTAGCTCACAGCAGCTTCAAACTCTTAGGCTCAAGTGATCGCCTTGCCTCAGCCTCCTGAGCAGCTGGGACTACAGGTGCCAGCCACAATGCCCAGCTGTTTTTAGAGGTGGGGTCTCACTCTTGCTTCAGGCCAGTCTCCAACTCATGAGTTCATGTGATCCACCCACCTCAGCCTCCCAGAGTGCTAGGATTACAGGCATGAACCACCGTGACCAGACTATGTTCTCACTTTATTATAAAGTGAATACTCTGAGGAAAATTACCAGCGATGACCAGATATGCATGATCAAATTCAACAGGGATGGCCTGCAGCAGAAGAGGATGGGCCATCACCATCATCTCTGGTGATCTGGGGATGATAAAACTACTCTGAGCCCCTTCTGTCTGTCTGCCTTCATCTACCAGCATGGAATAGCCCACCTTGGTACCCAAACCCAAAATGTCACAAAGCCTCAAGGGTTGGAGGTCAGGATTTATAAAACTTTCAAATTTCCATATGTAGATAGAAAGATTTCATTAAGAATGGAATTGAATGAGGCCATCTTTATTTCGAGTCAGGAAATGCCATCATGGAAGATTATAAGAAATCTCAGAATGTTTTCCAGTGATGAACTTGATTCTGAATCTGCATTGGTAGACTACCACACTTGGGTGGGCATGAAAACCTGCCACCTTATTTCCTCTGGGTTCTGATGGAGCATCTCTAAGTAGGAAGATCACTTTGCCTTTTCAAGACCAGGAAGTACCTACATCAGATTTTCTACTGATGCCAGTTTCACACTGATCCAGAGCACCCTGGACACTCCCTGGGAACGTGCCTACATATCCTTTAAAAGTTAGCTTGAACCATCATCACCTACTCTGGGAACCTTCCTGGATTCTCCAAGACTGGGTAGGGAGCTTACCTCACCACAGACTTCAGCTCAGGGCTACCTGGCTGGGGACTGTGAGCTCCTGAAGGGTGGGGAGATGTGCTTTCATCTGACACTGTGCTGGGCACAAATCTCACGCTCAGGGATTTGTTGAATAAACAAATAGTCACTGGTTGATTGTTAACTCTGGAATTGCAGGAGACCCACCTAACTCTACCCTAATCTGATTCTCCGCTATGTCCTCATCTCCCTTACATTTTTGCGTTTTCTCTTCTCTTAGCTAGCCTAATCTCCTCTAAGCACCTAGCTGAAATGCTATTCCAAAGTGTCTGCAACTTTCTATTGGGAAAACAAGAAGGAAATAAGTGAGTTCACAAAGATGTCCACCAAACAGAGTTTAGATCATTGAGAGAGAAGGTGGGGTTGTCTGGAATCTGTGTGACTTGAGACAGCTAGGTCCTGGTGACCAGCTCCATCCTGCTGGTGATCATGGCTGGAACAGGAACTTGTGCCTCCGTCTTTGGCTTCTGAGGATGCTCAAATCGCTAGAACAGAAGGTGGTCAGAAATCTAACATCTTCACTTGATTCTCCTTTGTCTTGGCCTGGGGCCATCCATAAGGTACCCCTGGTGGCGGGAGGGGCTGGGGTATGGCTTCTGGGCAGGTGGCTCCATTGTATTCTGAAAGCACCATTAGATGGCTTATCCAGAAGCCTAGCTGCTGGTTAGAGCCGTGGCAGGTGGGGGCCTTGGCATGTGACAGGCCCCTCCCTCCTTGTATCTTCATATTTGGGGCACTGGAAAGGACCCTTCAAGGTCCCCAGGATAGACTCTCACCTTCTCGCACCTGACAGGAGAGGGTGACTAAATTGATCCTCTAAAACATTTTCTTAGAGCAGCTATATTTTTAAATCCCTACTAATTAAAAAAGGATATTATGGAATATTTCAAGCCTTTACCAAGGTAAAGAGAATAGAACATTAACACCCCACCACCCCGTGTACCCTTCCCAGCAGCAGCAGGAATCGACTACAGCCATTCTATGTCATCAATACCACCTGCCCCAATTTCTCCAGACAGTGTACTGTATCATTTAATCCATGAGTATTTTAGCATAGAATTCTGAAAAAGAAACACTGTTTAAATGCAACTGCAGCAATATTATCATGCCTGAAAAACCGAACACAAATTCTTTAATATCGTCAAATGCTACCAGTGTGCAAATTTCCCCAGTTGTCCCACGAGTGGTTTGTTGTTTTTGCCTTTTGCCAGTGTTTGTTCTTGTCAGTATCCAAACAAGGCTTGCACTTCACTTTTGGTTGCTTCATGTGTCTTTCAAGTCTCTTTGAATTAGAGGTACTTCACAGGGGAGTATGGAGATTGGTGAAACATTTGGAGGGTTTGGGTGCCTACCTCTGCCCCACCCTGGGCTCATGGACCTCTCCTGTGACACTTTACTCTGCTTCTCTGTCAGTCCTCCCAGCTCACACAACGAGCACCTTCTTCCTGCCTTGATCTCAGAATGTCCTGAACAGGTGTATGTGGTACTGAGCTGACACTGGGATACAGCATGGGTCACGCTGAAAAGAGGTGAAGTGCCGGGCGGCGCCTGTGGGTCAGTGGGTAGGGTGCCAGCCCCATATACCGAGGGTGGTGTATTCGAACCTGGCCCCGGCCAAACTGCAACAAAAAAATAGCTGAGCATTGTGGCAGCCGCCTGTAGTTCCAGCTACTTGGGGGGCTGAGGCAAGAGAATTGCCTAAGCCCAGGAGTTGGAGGTTGCTGTGAACTGTGACTTCACAGCACTCTACCAAGGGAGACATAGTGAGACTCTGTCTCTAAAAAAAAAAAAAAAAGAGTTGAAGTGCCCAGTGTCTGTCACAGTGTGTATTCATTCACTTCTGTGTGTGTGTGTGTGTGTGTGTGTGTGTGTGAGAGAGAGAGAGAGAGATAGAGATCGATCATATAAATCTGCCACCCCTTATTTCCATGGGGTCTTGACTCAAATGTCTCCTTTCCAGTGAGGACTTCCCTAGCCATTAGATATAAAATGAAATTTCTTGACTTCAGCATGATAGCTGTTTTGGACAGGAGAATTCTCTGTGCATTGTTGGATAGTGAGCTGCAACGCTGGTCACTGCTGCCCAGATGCCAGTAGCACCTTCCCTCCCACTGTGTCTCTAGGAATGTCCCCTGGAGGCAAATTCTTTCCATTTCAGTGGTAACCACTGCTCCTCCCTGCCCTACATGTACACACACTCCTTTCCGCTCCCCTTATTTCTTTCTTTCTTAGCTCTTGTCGCAGGGTGACAGACTGTGTAATTTAAATATTTATCCAATTGATTCTTGACCTTCTTATACCAGACTGCAAGTGCCATGCCTCTGTGACCTTAGCTAAGATACCTGTCTTTGGGGTGTGTACCCCCAGGGCTAGACCACTATCTGGCCATGATAGGGGTCAGTAAATGTTTGCTGAAGGAACAGAGTGACTGTCTTTATAATAGTACTGCAGGTGAGCATGCGGGTATAGGGAGGTGGTTTGGGCCTCTGCTTCAAGGAGCCACACAGGGTTTAGAGACATCTTACATGGGAGGCAACATGCTGAGTGTGACCAGCTCCTTGTGGGCTCGAGGTGCCCAGGAGCCTGACAGGGAGTGACATATGCCAGATGCGCCAGAAAGAGGGGCTATCAGCTTCCTAAGGGGGTGGGGGGTGTTTGCTGCTTGGCTGGAGTCACACGATGGCAGCTAATCACAGGCTGCTATGCTTGAGCAGAGGTGGCAATAAAAATGCCACCTGTCTTGATGGTGGCAGGTGCCATGTGGCCCGGGGAGGTTCGTAAGGCATGGTCAGTGCAGTTTGGGGACTGATGGGGGAAAATGGGCATTTCCAAGTAGAGTGTTGGAAAGGAAAAACAGAGGTGGGAGAGAGGAACATGGGTGTGCAGAGATCTTGTGGCTAAACATTTTAACCAGAAATTAAGTGGAAGCAGAAAAAGTAACAAGGGAGTTGGACAGCAAATTCTGGGAAGAAAAACAGTAATAGCTGGAAAATATAAAAATTACAAGGAAGGATAGTGGAAAAGTGTTTGGTAGGCTGGAGCCCAAACAATGAAACCAAAAAAGCTCTGTTTAGGAAATGAAGGGGGTACCAGGTTCAAAGAGGGGACAGCTGAGTTGGGAGTGACCCAGCTGTTGTGAGATTCTTAATGCAGCCTGGACTGGCTGGGAGAGGGGAGAGTGGAAGGTCTTTGAGTGAGGTTCAAGTCATTTCATGTATGGGAGACTAACAAATGGCGAGGCTCTCGTTATTGACCCGGGAGTGCAGTCAGGGTGGAGACTGTCCGGAAGGATAAGACAGAGGGCAGTGTTCATAGAACTGTAGATCATACATGCACTCCCATTCACCTGCCTTCCTTCTTTACCTCCCTGGCAGCAGAATAGGATATTTCAGGTAATTAGATCTAGATGTAGCCGTGAGATGGAGGGGTGCAGAATAAGACTGTGATCATGACTGAGTCCATCACAAACACTGGGGAGCCTTTGGGGGCCTTCCCTGAACGTGGCTCCCTGTGTTGGGAGTAGGATCCATTTAGGGGAGCCAGCCTCACATTGGAGTATTAGGCCCTATCTATTGGCCATGTGCAGCTGCTACTGGGACAGGCACTAGCGTCTCATAAACACTTCTGTCTCCTCCTCCCTGGTAAGCACATGGACGGGCACTCTGCTGAGGAATCTCCCAGGGCAGGGGTGCATGACAGAGGGCTTCTTCCTGATGATTTGACTCACCCTTGACTGGCCCATGTGGGGCAGGAATCTCCTCCCTGAACCACTGAGCCTTCTGAACATCATCTGGGGCTTTTCACCTGCTGGTCTTTCTATCTGGAATGGTCTTCCCCTTATACGTTGCAGGGCTGACTCCTTCTCACCTGCTGGGAGTCAGTCCTTTAGACAGGCTAAATTGCATGTTGGAAGGGAGGTGTAAGTAGATGTGCACATACATTTGTTCGTAGAAGTCTAACATATTTCTGGAAGGAATCACACAGCCGCTACTACATAGCTTGCTTTAGAGAAGGGAAACTGGCTTCCTGCATGGAGAGCTGGGAGGGAGACATCACTGCATTCTTTTTAGTTATACTTCTCAAATTTTGAACCATGTGAATGTTTATTGAAAATGACTAAAAATAAATGAGCACAGGAGGATTTTTAATATCTTGCCCCCATCATTTTCCTTTGGGAGCCCTTATGAGCAACTCACAATTACTTTATTGATCAGCATCAGTGTGGTCTTTCTTCTCTCCCACTTGACTTGTGAACCCTGTGCCGGCAGGAGCCACGTCTGCCTTGTTCTTTAGTACCTAATGCCCAGCCTGGCAGACACCCAGACTCAACTGTTTGGTAAATCAAGGAAGAATGAAGAATTCAGGACACAGGGCTGATGTATTATGGTAATAAACATGAACCCATATGTAAACTCCAACTTTGATGCCACAATTGTCCATTGAGCTCACTGCCTGAATGCCCGAAGTTCCTGACCCCTCACACAGGACCTGGTACGCAGTAGGTAAATAGGGGATATCTGTTGACTGCAGATAAATGGCCCACTTCATCTCCAGGCCTTCTGGAGCTCCCCCTACCACATGCCCATTCTTTCAACAGGCCCCATAGAGGTTGGGGGGCTTACCTGTTCTAGCAGCTGGTATTACCCTAACACCCTCCCCATGCTCTTCCTGGAGTGTCTCCTCCTCCCCATCTCCCCAGCCAGCCTCCTCTCGGCAGACTCCTTCTCCAGCCCCATGTCTCCTTCCCTCCATAGCCTGCTCTATCTCTCCTCTTCCTTCCTCTGTTTTGTATTCAGCAGACCGAGGACCTTGCCCTACCCAGGAAAAATCCCTATTAAACATTTTGGCATTTTTTCCATACTCTTTTCCATTCAAATGTTTATATTTTTCTTTAAGACTAGATATATGCCCATCACCAAGAGAAGGGATAGATAAATCAGGTAATAGTCACACAATGGAATGATGCATAGCAACAAAAAGGACGAGACTATTAATACAATATCACAGATAAATCTAAAAAACATTAGTGGAACAAAAGAAGTCATGGACAAAGGAGACTTGCTATGTGATTCTATGTATATGAATTTAAAGACCAAGCAAATTTAATCTATGGTGATAGAAGTCAAAATAGTAACTTTGATAGTAACCAATAACTGTGGTGGGGGCAAGGTGGATACAGACTAGGAAGGGGCAGAGAATTTTCTGGGGTGATATTCTGGATTCTTGATTTGGGTGATAGTTACTCACATATATACACGGGCTAAAATTCATTAAGCTGCATGTGCACTTAACATTGAGAAATTCTGCTGTACTAAACTACCCCTCAATTGGGGCAAATTAATAGGACAGGCTTATACTCCACATGCTGCTCTGTTCTCCGGTACTTTTACTTTACTGAAACTTGATGCCCTTGGGTTGATCTGCATCATAAACTTAGCGGCTGCATAGTATTCCACTGCACAGATGTCATTTATGTCTTCAGACCAACTTTCCTCCCTGGTAGGAAATCCTTCTAAAATGATATAAGAGGAGAGGAGAAAACCCAGGATCTTTGGCATCATCTTTGTGCCTCCACACAGAGGTGGTCTCTGCAGACAGGTCAGGAAAGCATGACTGCTGTTCTCAGACTGAATTGTGCAGAAGAATTTGGTCCATCAGGAATAGTTTATAGGCTTGGCACCTGTAGCTCAGCGACTAGTGCACCAGCCGCATACATCGGAGCTGGCAGGTTTGAACCCAGCCTGGGCCTGCCAAACAATTACAATTACAACAAAAAAATAGCCAGGCATTGTGGCGGGAGGCTGAGGCAAGAGAATCGCTTAAGCCCAAGAGTTTGAGTTTGCTGTGAGTTGTGACGCCACAGCACTCTACCAAGGACGACATAGTGAGACTCTATGTCTCAAAAAGACCCCAAACAAACAAAAGAAAAAAGAAAAAAACAAGCAAAGCATTCCAGTAGGTATTTCTCCATAGAAGTTATACAAATGACCAATAAGCATATGAAGAGATGTTCAACATTATTAGTCATTAAGAAAATGAAATAAATACCACTTAATAATTATATACTACTTCACAGCCACTAGAATGGCTACAATAAAGAAGGCAGACAATTACAAGGGTTGGCAAGGTTGTGGAAAAATGAGTAACCCTCATGCACTGCAGAAGAGAATGTAAAATGGTACGGCTCCTTTACAACAGTCGGGCAGCTTCTTACAATGTCCAGCCTACAGTTACTATGTAATCTAGTGATTCCACTCCTAGGTAATATACACAAGAGAAATGAAAACATACATCCACACACACACAAAGGTACGTAAATGTTCATAGCAGCATGACAGAATTATTCATAGTAGCCAAAAAGGGGAGACAGTCCAGTGCCCATCAACTGATGAATGAATAAATAAAATACATTATATCCATACTATGTATTTGGCAATAAAAAGGAATGAAGTAGTGATGCATGCTAGAACATAGATGAAACTTGAAAACAACATGCTAAATGAAGGAAGCCAGTGTCCAAAAGCCGCATATTATATGATCCCGTTTATCTGAAATGTCCCAAATCTGTGGAAACAAAAAGTGTATTAATGTTTGCCTGGGGCTAGGGAGGGGAACGTGGGAAATGGGGAATGACTTCTAATGGGCATAGGATTTCTTTTTGATGAAAGTCTCCTAAAATTAGATTGTAATATGGTTACACAACTTTGTGCTCAGATTAGAAACCACTGAACTATGTACTTTAGGTATAATATGTGGTGTGTGGATTATATCCCCCCAAAAATGAGTAAGGTACTTAACATAAGAAATAAATTATGTAAAAATGAATTATCTTAAAAAACATTGAATCAGGTGATGGATGGGGGAAGATGGTCAACAAAGAAAGCGTGGCGTGGCCGGGAGATGTGACATGTGGTGGGAGGAGAGTCCCCATGGAGTGCCTGAGTCCTGGCTGTGGTTCTTCCCCTCCCTAGCTCTTTAACTCTGGCCACGTCATTCTGCCTCCTTGGGTTCTGCTTTCTTCTGCTGTAACCGATGAGCTTCTAAATCACAGTGGTTCAACACAGCACAAGTTCATTTCTCACTCATGAAGTCCACTGTAGGGCAGGTAGGGACAGGCACTGGCCTCCAGCTGGTAGACATTTCTCACTTATGAAGTCCACTGCAGGGACAGGCACTGGCCTCCAGCTGGTAGACTGAGGTGAGAGAGAGGTGGGAGGGAAGGCCGGAGGCAATGGCCCATGCCACTTTGTCCCCATTCCATTGGCCAGACTCCATCACATGACCCATCTAGAGCTGCTGGGGCTGGGAGATGCAGCTGTTTACTGGGAGGCTCTCCACACTGTGGAGGGGTAGCAAGAATCTTTAATGGCAGACAGATATTGGGGCTTGGGGATCCTGGAGGGAGCCTAGCACGGGATCAGGCTGGCAGAGCCTGTGAGCCACAGCCAAGAGGTCACATTATTATCCCCTGTACAGGCTCTTTGACGTCTTGAAAGGCACATGTGAACACAGTGCACTATGACTTTCATCAGATTACGACCTGGGGTAAAGCTCTTTCAGCTCTGACTGGGTCAGGCAGTCTGACCACCTTTCCGTAGATCTACAAATAGAAGGAGAAGCGTATCTTTTTCCCACATGAAGAAAAATTATATTCTTATTTGATATTATATAAAACAAGTGAGGTGGATCCAAGATAGACATGTGAAAAAGACATATAACATTTTGCATGCTATATATTTAATATGTTCCTATAGCATGCAGTCAAGAGCATTTTTCTTCTGATTGCATGTACAGTTTAAGAAGCTCTATGCTAAGCAACATGAGGGATGCAAAAGAAATTTAGAAATATTAATTCTAGCGAGGTTATTTAATGTTCAGTAATGTGACATGGGAACAAAGGGAAAAAGTATGTCGTGTCATGTTGCATATGATTGACAGAAAAAACTACAACTGTGGAACAAAGTAAACATGAATTCTGGTTGCAGATGAGCTAAAGATTTTTGTCATCTTTGAGTCAGAACTTTATTTTCAAACCTATTAAAAATAAGTAAAACACAAAAGATTGGAGGTCTCTGTATAAAAACAGTCTGAAGAAGTTTTTTCAATTGCATTATTTCCTTGTTTTACTCTTTATACGTAAAATTACTAATAGAACAGCATGAGTAGGTACACACCGGTCACCAGCTTAACACCAGTCTTCCTGAAAACAAGGTTCAGAACTCTCACTACAATGGAACATTTTTATAACATTGTGAGGATCGCAAAGCATTATTAATTATTACTAAGGATTAATAATTACTAAGGATGCTATGCGTGTCCATGAAAACTAAAGCTGAGTGTGAGCATGCTGAATATTTGGCTCATGTTTTTGGAGAAGAATTCTTTTTATTTTTAACTTCATTTTAAGGTTATTGTTGATTCACATACAGCTGTAAAAAATAGTAGAAAGATCCGGGATAGCCTTTGCCAGTTTCTTCAATGGTAACTTCTTTCAACTCGACATGACCTTCATTCACCCTTATTCAGATTTCACCAGTTGCTATATGTACATGTCTGTGTGCTTGCATATTTGTTTCTGTGAAATTTCAGCACCTGTGTAGATTCGTGTGACCACAGCAACAGTCGAGATAAAGAATGGTTCTGTGGAAGGATCAGTCATGGTTCCCTTGTGTAGCCCTACCTGCCCCTCTTCCTTCCCAGCCACTGCCTCCTGGTAAATGCAAATCTGCTCTCCACCTCCGTAATTCTGTCACCATAAGAATGTTTTATCAATGGGGTAATCACTGGAGGTTGGCTATTTTTCATGGAACATAATTCCCTTCAGATCCACCTGAGGCGTTTACGTGTATAGATAGTCCACACATTCTTTTTTTAAGTTAGCACGCAATAGCTGTACTTATTTTGGTGATATTTTGCTACATTCATATAATGCGTGATGATCACATCAGTGTTATTGGGTTATCCTTCAAACATTTATCTTCTTTTTATCCTGGATACATTCAAATTCTTCTAGCTTTTTTGATATGCATAATAGATTATAGTCATCCTACTGAGCTACTGCACACTAGGTCTTATTTCTTTTATCTAACTGTATATGTATATCCATTAATCAACCTCTTCATCCCTATGCCCCATCCACCTTCCCAGTCTCTTGTGACCATCAGTCTACTCTCTACCTTCATTAGCTCCACATTTTTATCTCCCACATGTGAGTAAGTACATGTGATATTTGTCTTTCTCTGCCTGGTTATTTAACTTAACATAATTACCATCAGGGTTGCTGCAAATGACAGGATTTCATTCTTTTTATGGCTGAGTAATATTCTATTACATATATATACCACATCCTCTTTATTCATTCATCCATTGATAAGCACTTAGGTTGATTCCACGTTTTTATTCTTGTGGATAATGCTGCAGTAAATATGGGGGTGCACACACCTCTTTGATACATTGATTTCAGAAATATACCCCGTAGTGGGATTGCAGAATCATAAGGTAGTTCTATTTTTTATTTTTTGAAAACCTCCATACTGTCCTCCAATAGTGTATCTCTACATCCTCACCAGCATGTGTTATTTTCTGTCTTTTTAAAGAATGTTTTATTTATTTCAGAGTATTATGGAAGTACAAATGTTTTTAGTCACATGGATTGCTGTTGTAATGCTTAAGTCAGCATTGTCTAAGTGTGCCTGTCACCTAGATAGTGTTCATTATACCCATTAGGTAGGTTTTCACACATCTCACCTTCTCCACTGTTTGGTGTCCATTGAGTTATACTATTTCCTGTCTTTTTGATACAAGCCATTGTAACTGAGGGTGATATGATATCTCATGGTGGTTTTGATTTGTATTTATCTGATTATTAGTGATGCTGAGCATTTTTTCATGTACCTGTTGAGCATTTGTATGTCTTCTTTTGAGAAAGGTCCATCTCAAATGTCTTGTTTTCAGATCTTTTGTTATTTTTTAATTGTATTATTTATTTATTTTTGCTATTCAGCTCCTTCTGTAGGGAGGTTATTAATTCCTTGTCGGGTAGATTGAAAGTATCTTCTCCTATTCTGTAGGTTGTCTCTTCACTTTGTTGATTGTTTCTTTTGCTGTCCAGAAGCTTTTTAGCTTGGGGTAATCCCATTCATCTATTTTTGCTTTTCTTGCCTATGCTTTTGGGGTCTTACTCAAAAAAATCTTTGTCTTCTAAACCAATGAACTAGACCAGTTCTCCGATGTTTTCTTCTAGTAGTTTTATAACTCAGATTTAAGTTTTTAATCCATTTTTATTTGATGTTTAAATAGGTGAGAGATAGGGGTCTAGCTTCTACGGTAATCCATTAAATCTCTGCACTGTTTATTGAAGAGACTGTACTTTCTCAATTATGTGTTTTTGGTGCCTTCGTCAAGAATGAGTTGATTGTAAATGCATGGATTTACTTCTAGGTTTTCAATTCTGTTCCATTGGTCTGTGTCTCTGTTTTTATGCCAGTACCAAGCAATTTTGGTTACTCTGGCTATGATATATTCTGAAGCCAGACAGTATGCTGCCTCAACTTTGTTCCTTTTGCTCAAGATTGCTTTGCTATTCACAGTCTTTTGTAGTTCCTTACAAATTTTAGGATTGTTTTTTCCATTTTGGTACAGAATGTGTTTGGTATTTTGATAGGGATTTCCATTGACTCTGTAAATCACTTTGGGTAGCATCAACATTTTAATATCATTAATTTTTCCAATTCATTAGCATAAATATCTTTCTATTTTTTTGATGTCTTCTTCAATTTCTTTCATCAGTGTTTCAGAATTTTCCTTATAACAAATTTTCACGTCTTTGGTAAATTTATTTTTATGTATATTACATTTTTATACCTATTATAAATTATGTTGCTTTCTTAATTTTGGATTGCTGCTGATTTTTGTATGTTGACTTTGTTGTCTTGCAATTTTACTGAATTCATTTATCAGTCCTAACAATTTCCTGGTGGAGTCTTTGGTTCTTTATAAATAATAAGATCACATCATCTGTGAACAAAGATAATTTGACTTCTTCCTTTCCAATTTGGATGTCCTTTATTTCTTTTTCCTAATTTCTCTGGCTGGGGTTTCCAGTACTATTTTACAATTGAAGTGGTGACCGTGGGCATCCTTAACTTGTTCCAAATCTTAGAAGAAAGGCTTTTAATTTGGGGATAGCTTTTTTTTTTTTTTTACATGCATATCTATAAAGTCCCAAATCCAAGGACTATAGCACTTCCTGCTCACTCCCACTTGGATCTAGTTTAAAGCTGAGGACCACGTTGTCCTGTTTCAAGTCTGTGACATCTGATGTGTTTGGTGGTGGCTTCTCCAGGGGCCTGCAGGTGAGATGTCCGGTTGTGTCAGGAGATGTCTGGTCATTCCTTGTAGCTGCCGAAAAGATTGTGTTGTGAGCTGTTGCTATAGAGAAAATTTGATAACATGCAAACTCAAGCTTATTAAATCAGAATTTTCTTTTTCCTCAAGGTTGGAGAACGTCACAGGGAGGTCCTTCCTCTTTCTGCCTGCTTTGGGAAGGTCAATGTTCAACAGGACTCTGTCTGAGCATGAAAAGAATGCCTTGTTCCTTCTGTTCCCAGCCAGCTGCTCAAAATATGATTCACCAGGAAGTGAAAATGAGAAATTGATAAGGTGGGGGCGGTTGCAAGTGCTGGCAGACAGCAGGTCTGATTCACAGGTAGAGCTGCCTCCTTTCCTTTGCTGCATCCCACGTGTCACAGACATACCTGTGCGTATTAGTCAGGGGTCTCCAGAGAAACAACGAATGGCTGTGTGTACATACAGAAAGAGAGATTTATTTTAAGGGATTGGCTTACGCAATCGTGGAGGTTTGGCAAGTTCAAAATCGGAACCATAGGTCAGCAAGCTGAAGACCCAAGGAAGAACTGCATTCGAGTCTGAAGGCCACCTGCTGGCAGAATTCTTTCTTGCTCAGAGGAGGTCAGTATGTGTTCTATTAAGGCCTTCCCTGATTAGAGTCCCCTCCACATACATTATGGAGGGAAATCTATAATGTCTTATATTCAAAGTCTCCTGATAGAAATGTTAATCTTGTCTAAAAATGCCTTCCCAGAAACATCTAGAATAATGTTTGAATAATCTCTGAGTGTCATGGCCTGGTCACCTTGACACCTAAAATTACCCTTCATACTGTGTTTATTTCACACGAGCTTACAACAGTGGGGGGCTGCCCTGAAAAGCGTGTGGGCACTGGGAAGCCTGGATATGAATTTTTCCTCCCACATTTTCTAGGGGTGTAACTTCACCCCTCTGAGCCTCCATGGCTTTGTAAAGGCCCCTCATTGAGCCTCCTCTCTGAACTGAGCATGGTGGATTTGTGATTCTCCTCAAGGGATTGCCATAGTGTTATACAGCTGCTAAGTAGACAGGTGGGGCCTGAGATTTAATTCTGGTCCTCAAGATCATGAAACTGAGTGAAGATTCACATTTTCTTTTTTTTTTTAAGAGACAGAGTTTCACTTTGTCACTCTCAGTAGAGTGTTGTAGCATCACAGCTCACAGCAACCTCCAGCTCTTGGGCTTGGGCGATTCTCTTGCCTCAGCCTCCCCAGTAGCTTGGACTACATGCGCCTGCCACAACGCCTGGGTATTTTTTTGTTGCAGTTTGGCCGGGGCTGGGTTTGAACCCGCCACCCTCTGTATATGGGGCTGGTGCCCTACTCACTGAGCCACAGGCTCCACCCATGGGTGAAGATTCATTAAAATGAGCTGTGAGTGCATTGGTGAGGGTGGTGTTTAATCTGGATTCAGAGGTCCCAAGGTTGTGAAGATGGTGGTAGTGACAATGCTGACAGCCAAGTGTCCAAGTTCTTCTCAGGCATTAACTTATTTCTTTCTCACAACAACCCCACGAGGTGGGTGCTACTTTGTCTTCATTTTCCTGGAATTTTAGGCACAGTGTTTATGACATGCCCAAGGTCCCCTTTCTTCTCCTGGCCTTCCCCCCTCATCTCTGTGGCCACTGTAGGCCCTGCAAAGCCTGTCTCATTCCTTTCCAGTTTAAATATCCAGTTATTCTAAGTATATATTCATATTTCAAATAAGTTTTAGGGCTTCATTGTTGAAATTCTGCATTGCATTAAAGTAGACAGATACTTCTCTCTCCTCTTCCTGGGCCACACAAGAGCCCTTTTCTGGGTGGACGTGGATATTCCCATCCTCTCATCAGTATCTGGATCATTCAGGCCTGCTGGGTGCCGGGCCATGGTGAGCAACACAGCCACAGGGCAGTTGCTTTGATGCCACGGGCTGAGCCTGAGAGTAGCAGCCTGCCTGGGGCTAAGAGCTGTACTCTGCCTTTGCTTCTGCCTCCCTGAAGAACAAGCTGTGTGACCTTGGACGCAAGACCTGACTCCCTAAGCTCAACCTCCTCATCCAGAGAGTAGGGAAAAGAATTATCTCTACCTCGAACTTACCAAGATAAAGAACTAAAGCCCTTAGCACCAGGGCTGCCTGATGCAAAGTCAGTACTCAAGAAATAGAATTTATTTCTCTTATGCATTTCATAGATGCCAAGTGGATATCTCTTGGCTGATTGTCCGCTTGTTCTAGATTAGTTTTCAGGTCGTCACTTCTTGCTGAGTGCTCCCCTTGTCATTGGAAATGTACTTATTTGTTGATCTTTTGTGGAGGAGGTATGGTTGGTCTCCTGTTGAACAGAACAGCTGGTGGATAGTTAAATTTTCAGTAGCCAGGCCAAAAACTGGGTTAACCGCAGGGAAGGTACAGCGCTTTAAGAAAAAGTTGACTTAAAGAGAGTCCCCCGGAGGCCATCTCTGAAAATGGCTTTACTGGCTTTGAGCTGGTGATGAAATTTGGTTGCAGGCTAATGTGGGGAGACATGTGGAGAGCCCAGATTGCTTTGCTGGGATGTTTGGGAGCACTGGGGAACATAGACACAGATGCTGGCTGGGCCCCAGTGCCTGTCAGCTAGGCACGGCCGGGCCTTTGATCCTGGCCTTCCTGAGCCCAGAGTGAAGCCGTCAGTCACATGGAGAAACAGTTCCCAGAAAAAGTATCTGGGAAAGAGAGCAGCTCTCAGGTTGTCAGGACTCATTCCCTCTCAGAGTGAAGGTGATGGATGCTCAAGAAAGCCAGTGACGCCGAAACCAGTGATGACTTGCAGGTTCTTGCTATAGTAAAGAATGGGCTGCGGGGACCCCCCTGTCATCTGGGGCACGGATGCCAAGTGTAGCTCAGGAGGGCCAGGGTTGGAAGAGCCACCCTGCCCTACAGGGATAATGTACCCTGTGTACCCCACTACAAAGGCACAGGTCCCCCCAAGACTGTTGACTCTCAAACTTTTCAGAGTGACTCTTAATTATAATCAATCTCATTTACCCCAGATTACACATTTGTGAAGTTACAAATTATTTATTTGTAAGTCTAAAATCAGTACTCATAGTCTTTTCACACTCATAGACTCACAAAACAGCCAAAAAATTGAGCAGCTGGACTCATGTGTTCCCAGCAGAGGCCCTACTAGCCAGTGACACTCCGCCTTCTTTTTTTTTTTTTTTTATTTTTTTTATTTATTTTTTATTTTTTTATTGTGGAGAAGGGGCAGGGAAAGAAGGCGGGGGAAGAGGTGAGTGACAGGGTCGGGCCAGTGGCATGGTACCACATTGGCTGTATCTAGGTAGAGGCAGTTTC
>CAUYPK010115500.1:0-13734 GCA_963574355.1 Loris lydekkerianus | reverse complement strand
TTATAGAATATCATTACTGAAGAAGATTTGGAATCGCTCAGCTTTTTTTTTTTTTTGAGACAGAGTCTCAAGCTGTAACCTCGGGTAGAGTGCTGTGGCATCACAGCTCACAGCAACCTCCAACTCCTGGGCTCAAGCGATTCTCCTGCCTCTGCCTCCCAAGTAGCTGGGACTACAGGTGCTGCCACAACGCCCGGCTATTTTTTGGTTGCAGCCGTCATTATTGTTTGGCGGGCCCGGGCTGGATTTGAACCTGCCAGCTCAGGTGTATGAGGCTGGTGCCTTAGCCGCTTGAGCCACAGGCACCGAGACAAAATCCTTTTTTTTTTCTTTTAAACATTAGCTTACAAGGGCCTCTGCTGACAGCTGTAAGCCATTTTTCGGCTTTTTCTCTTTCTTGCTCCAAAGCCTTTTCTCAGTGGTTTGGCATGGAGCAGAGATCGTCAACATAGGAATCACTTGGGTACTTTTTAAAAAATTACAGAAGGCTGTTCCCCAGCCCATGGCACTTCTGATTAACTTGGTCTTGGTGGGCTTGAGTGGCCAGGCTGGAGGCCCACCATGGAGGGACTCTCAACCCTCAGTGGGCATGGGGTCACCTGGGAAACCTGTGTTGGGAACACTGATGCTCTGCTCTGCCCTTTGGGATCATGAGGTGGTCAGGCCCCGCCAGGTCTCAGGAATCACGCCTTCATGAGCTCCCTAGGGGGAGGCAGGAAACACACAAACCACCTTTTGAGAAATACCACCTTCATGTTGTCTGCAAATCAGAGACGCTAATTTCCCTGTGTGTGCTCGATTCTGTATCAGCCATAGTAGAACTTAACATTTTTGGTTTTCATCTTCACTACTAGACAATAGGGCAGTGGTTCTCAACCTTCCTAATGCCTCTATGTATTTTCATTGTTACAAAGGGGTCGTGACCCACGGGTTGAGAACTGCCACAATAGGGAGTCACTGAAGGTCTAGAGGAGAGGAGAGATGAGGCCACACCAACACTGGCGATCTGGCAGCTCTGAGAGGACTGGGCTGGAGAGATGAGGAGAGATGGGAGTTGGTGGGAGTGAGGACAGGGGGCAGAACAGCACAATGGTTAGAACTTGGGATTCTGGATTTGGAGATCATTGGGCTATGCCTGACCTCCATCACTTACTAGCTGGGTGCCTTTGGGCAAGTTACTTGGGCTCCCTGGGCCTTAGTGCCTCATCTCTAAAACTGTGACAGTGCTGGAGATCAGCAAACTGACCATTGCCAAGCAGGGTGGGGTATTCACCCTCAGACACCTGCCCAGGTTCAAGAGCAGGAGAGAGACAGGGCAAACAGGTGAGTGTGTAACTTCTATACTTCCCATTTTTCCTAGCCAATTCCAGATTATGTATAAAACTCTTTCACCCTACTTACCTTTTACGGTGAACTTTAATTCTAACAGCTACTAGAACCTTGCAGAAAGTCTAAATAGCATGGGATATGTTTCATCACTTGAGTATTTAACCCGTTTAAAGCTTTCCAGGGATCGCAGTCACACTTTTTCTAGACAACCATCCCCTGCTATGTTGTTTTTGTCCCTGGTGGTCTCTAGGGAAAGATGTGGGTGTCATCACTCTGTAAGGTGGGTGTGTCCCTCCATCCAGGCACATAAAGGGAGTCTGCCGTTTCTCAGGTAGTTGGGGTGTGTGCTGGGGTGCACATATGTATATATGTGTGTTGGGGTGTACATATGTACGGGGGGAGGACAGTGGAGAAAGTTGCAAACCTTAACCCTGGACAACACAGCTCAAATGCCAAGCTCACCTCACTGACTTTGGACCAGTCTCCAACTTCCCTAAATGTGCAGTTTTCACATTTGCAAAGAGGGGACCAGAGTACCCCCCCCCCCAGGGCAATGTTGCTGAGGACCCCAGAAAGAGATGGTGGCAGAGCCAACAGCCTGGGAAGACAAAGCCTCACACAGAGTGGGTCACTGGGGCTTCTACCTCCTGGGCCTCATCCAGAACAGACTTTCCCAGGAGTCACTGGGGCTTCTACCTCCTGGGCCTCATCCATAACAGACTTTCCCAGGAGTCACTGGGCTTCTACCTCCCGGGCCCCATCCAGAACAGACTTTCCCAGGAGTCACTGGGCTTCTACCTCCCGGGCCTCATCCAGAACAGACTTTCCCAGGAGTCACTGGGGATTTCTGCCTAGAAAAGGAGGGAATTGCTAAGGCTTAGCGTTGTCAGCAAATATAGAACCACCCACACCGTGGCTGAATCACTGCAAAATCTGTAAGTTTTTGCCAACTCAGAGCCTATGACTTTCATCCGTGGTATCTGTATTCATGAAATGTGAGAGCAAGCCTCTGGCATAGAGTTTACTCTCAAAAAATAATTGTGGACTAGCTTAAAAGAAATAATAGTTGTGTGAAAGTAATAGCAAACATTTCTTGAGCATGTACTATGTGTCAGACACAATATAGAACCCGTTACCAGAGTTAATTCATTCACATATATTTTCCAAGGAAACTCTGTGGGATATGCTACTAACAGCATTTCATAGACAGGAAGATGGAGACACAGAGAGGGTCAGTAACTTGGCCAAAGTCACACAGGCTAGGTGCATGTCAGCTAGGAGGGTGGAGCTGGGATTGGAGCCCAGAGATGGTTAATCTGCTGAGTATCTATCGGGTGTCAGGTCCTGGCAAGAGTATTCAGTATAGCTAATGACCCCAACAGCTGTCCAGGGGAGGATGGTCACGTTTATGTGAGTGATGAGGAAACTGAGCCTGAGGGACTTAAAGTGCCCACCGTTCACCCATGTTGGAATGTAGGAGGTAAAGAAAAATTCTGTGAAGCCTGAAGTACTTGAAAGCCTTCAGCAGCTGAAGCCATAAGCAGTCCTGGATCTCTTTTAAGAATTCAGCCCTTGCTTTTGTGACATAAACCACCTCAATGGCCAAAACCATAGAATTTACTTTCCGGGCTGGGCACAGGGGCTTATGCCTGTAATCCCAACACTTTGGGAGGCTGAGGTGGGAGGATCCCTTGAGCTTAGGAGTTCGAGACCAGTCTGAGCAAGAGTGACCCCATCTCTACTAAAAATAGAAAAACTATCTGGGCATTGCGGTGGGTACCAGTAGTCCCAGCTACTTGGGAGGCTGAGGCAGGAGGATGCTTGAGCCCAGGAATTCGAGGTTGCTGAGAGCTAGGCTGATACCACAGCACTCTAGCCTGGGTAACAAAGTGAGGCTCTGTCTCATGCAAACAAACCAAAAAAGCCAAATAAAAATAAAAGTAAAGAAAAATTTACATCTCACCTTTTGACTGAGACGCGTGAACCCAGAGTTTCAACCTGTTCGTGGTACTTCACCCTTTCTGTCCTTTCCAGCCGTTTACTTTCTGCTCGCTGAGACCCATATGATTTACTGTGAGGGTAGCAAGGCTCTCCTTGCCTGGGGACCTGTACAGCTGCTTGGTTCCTGTCCACTCCATACTCCTCCTGTTTTGATCTTACACATGCCTGATTCCAAAGCCTATACTCTCCCCCACTGCTCTTGCCTGCCTTATTAAAGATGCATATAAGTTTGGAAGATGAACTCTCTGAAAAAGAACCTTGGCCACCCTTCCAGGAGGTTTGTGCTTGTGGTGGGATGAATAATGCAACGTTCCTCCCTGGAGATATCCATATTCTAATCCTGACAACCTGCTGTGTTACCTCACATAGCAAAGGGGACTGTGTAGATGTGATTAAGTCAAGAATTGTTTTAAAAAATTATTTATGTATTTATTTTTGAGACAGAGTCTCACTTTGTCGCCCTTGGCAGAGTGCAGTGTCCTAGCTCCCAGCAACCTCAAACTCTTGGGCTCATATGATCCTCCTACCTCAGCCTCCTAAGTAGCTGGGACTATAGGTGCCTGCCACAACAGGCTGCCACAACCTGGCTATTTTTAGAGATGGGGTCCTGCTCTTGCTCAGGCTGGACTCAAACTCCTGAGCTCAAGCAATCTACCTGTCCTGGCTTCCCAGCATGCTGGGAATACATGCGTGAGCCACCATGCCTGGCCTAAGTTAAGGATTTTAAACAGAAGAGGTTATCCTGGGTTATCTGAGCAGAACCAATGTAATCACAAAGGTCCTTATAAGAGGGAGGGGGAAAGGTCAGAGCCAGAGAAGGAGATATAAGGATGGAGAGAGAGAGAGTGACAGGGAGAGACGGCAAGATGCTACATTGCTGCTTTGAAGATGGAGGTGGAGTCACAAGCCAAGTAATGTAGGCACCTTCCAGGAAATAGCAGAGGCAAGGAAGCAAATTCCCCCCAAGAGCCTGGAGAAGAAACGCAGCCCTGCCAGCATCTTAACTGTAGTTGAGTGAGACACCATTTAGACTTCTGACCTCCAGAACCGTAAGAGGATAAATTTGCACTGTTTTAAGTTGCTAAGTCTGTGGTCACTTGTTACAGCAGCACCAGCAGACACTTAAAGTTCTCTTACCATCTCTGATGGTGAAGCTGTGGAGCAGGGCCAGGCCATCAAACCAATGGTTGTATCTGGTTTCCCCGACCGTGTGCATCCCAGGCCCATTGCGAAGCAGCGTTCCCTGCAGCCATGCTGGAATTGTGCCTGTTGAAAGAGAGTGTGTTTACTTTCCAGTTTCTATGTCCAAACCAAAAAGCTGAAGAAACGGTCATGGAGAGGAATTGAGGCCACTGAGACCCCAAGCACACACTGTATCTGCTTGCTTTGCAATTGTTTCCAGAAAGTGCACGATATACTGGCAGTTTGCTAGCACTGAGGATTCCCAAAATGATGACATTGCTCCCTGACCTCAAGATGCTCAGTGACCATTGAGGAAACAGATGATGAACAGATACCCAAAATACACTGTGGGCTGGGTGAGGTGGCTGTAATCTAGCATTCCGTGAGGCCAACAGGGGAGGATCACTTGAGATCAGGAGTTGGGACCAGATTGAGCAAGAGTGAGACCTCTTGTCTACTAAAAATTGAAAAATTAGCTGGGTGTCATAGCAGGCACCTGTAGTCCCAGCTACTCGGGAGGCTAAGGCAGGAGGATCACTCGAACCCAGGAGTTTGACGTTGCTGTGAGCTAGGCAGACACCATGGCACTCTGGTCAAAGAAATTCAAAATATTAATACATTGTGGAAAAGGCAATGCCACAGACTCAGCAAAGGGTGCCATGTGAAACAGAACCTCATCCCAGGAGGAGCTGAGAGGAAGTGACTGGGCTGAGTCTTGAGGGAGAGGAGTTATTTGCCTCACAGCAAAAGGAAAGAACATTTGGAGCTGTGCTCTTCAATATGGTAGCCATTTATAAAAGCTATAATCCAAGTATAGCCCAAGAAGAAGGGGAGAAGGAGGGGAGGGGAGGAGGCAGGACAGGCGGAGGGAGGGTGATTGGTGGGACCACACCTAAGGTGCATCTTACAAGGGTACATGTGAAATTTACTAAGTGTAGAATATAAATGTCTTAACACAATAACCAAGAAAATGCCGTGAAGGCTATATTAACCAGTTTGATGAAAATATTTCAAATTGGACATAAAACCAGCACATTGTGCCCCATGATTGCATTCATGTACGCAGCTATGATTTAATAAAAATAAATAAATAAATAAATAAATGAATAAAATATGGTAGCCACCAGCTCCACATGGCAATTGAATATTTGAAATGTGGTTGGTCCGAAATGAGGTGTGCTGTGAAGATAAAATACACACAGGATTTCAAACACTTAGTATAAAAAAAAGTAAACTATTTCATTAGCCATTTTTTTTTATTGGTTTCAATATATCTTGGATGTATTCAATAAAGTTAGCATGGTACTTCCCACATAGAGTTGCTGCAATAACTAAAAGATTTAATCCACCTAGAATACAGCTCCGAGAGTAGAAATGATCAATAAATGTTCCTATTCTACCTAGGGCTTTAATAATATACAGATTCGGCTGGGTGTGGTGGCTCACACCTGTCATCCTAGCACTTTGGAAGGCCGAGGAGGGTGGATTGCTTGAGCTCAGGAGTTCAAGACCAGCCTGAGAAAGAGTAAGACCTCATCTCTAAAAATAGCCAGTCATTGTGGTGGGCACCTATAGTCCCAGCTACTTGGGAGCCTGAGACAAGAGGATGGCTTAAGCCCAAGAGTTTGAGGTTGCTGTGAGCTATGATGCCACAGCACTCTACTGAGAGTGACAAAGTAAGACTCTGTCCAAAAAAAAAAAAGGTGGGAAAAAATATAAAATATAAAAAAACTAATAAGTAAACATTCTATAAATAAAATAAAATAAAATAAATAAAATAAATAAAATAAAAAAAACTAATAGTAAGCATTCACCTTTTGAAAAAACATAAATAGCAAATCTATCAATCTATCTTTCAAAAACTTAAAGGAAATAGACCCAAATATTAATAGTGCTTAAGAGATAAAAATGTGACTAATTTTTATTTCCTTCCATGTTCTCATTTGTACTTCCAATATTTATATATAACTTAATATACACACACCTACATATAAATACAGGGGCCATGTGTCCTTTGTAACCAGGAGAAAAAGACACAAAAGCTATTCTTTTCTTTCAAAAGATTTTCAGGGAAATTCCTCAGTTGAAAAGCTCCAATCCCACTTTTCTCCCGAAGAGCATAGTTGTCCCCCCTTAAGAAAAACATCCAGTCCATCTATCAGAAAGTGAAGGGGCCTGTGTGCCGGAGCTGACCCCTTAGCCATTCTCTGAGCTGAGCTGAATGACTCAACCCTGGGGACCTGAGGGTTCAGAACCAGAGACTGCCCTCCAGGGTCTAAACGAGGTGATACCAGGAAAGTGACAACCCCCAAAGAGGAGGAGAGCAGATCGATCCTCAGGGGATGGCTCCCAGGCTGATTGGCTCCGTGGGGGATGCTCACAGACCAAAACCCCACCTACGGGCGCAGAGGGACTCTGTGCTGCCCTACAAGTGTGCAGGTGCATGATGGGAGCATGTGTATGCTTCTCCTAGCATTCTGAAATTAATTTAGGAACCATGCATTTGCACAGATACGCTGTGCATTCTGCAGAGAAATCCCCCTGTGCAGGAGCCTGCCGAAGCATTCCTGGCACCTCTCCCCCCTTGGAACCTGAGTTATAATGTGTAAGAGCCCAGCTATGTGTCTGGATTATGGGTCATTTCCTTCCTATATGCTGTTTTCCAGACTTAGCAAAAATAATCTTTATAAGAAGTATTCTATAATCAGAAAAAAAAAAGCCCATCTAAATATACAGGAAAAGCCAAGTATTTATACGAACACTCACCTGTCACTTTGGCCCTTACAGGCTCCACTTGTTCTTTCTTATTCTTGCCAAATATTATATCCATTGCTCGGGGCACCGGGAGAATGATGCTGGCCGTGGACACGCTCCTCCAGGGCCCCTTCCCTCCTTCACATCTCCTTCCCTCTGAATGCCACTTTGCGTCTCCTTTTGCCTTTTATTCTTTTGGCTGGCACTGATTCCTGGTGTTTGTTCGCACGCACTGGGGAAGCTGTGCTAAGAGCCGTTTGGTCAAAGGTCAACTTCCAAGGCATTTGTCCTAACTGATCTGTAATCCTCTTATCATACCTCTAACTTTCCCTCTCCGGTTTCACTTTTGGCTTAACCGAGAAAAACTTGTTTCTGGCTGGGTTCTAAACGGGCAGAAAGAACTCTGTAGATTCTGTTTAGTTATGTAGTCTCAAGTAATCCAGCCCAAGAGCTGCAGGTGTTTGTTTACAATCGGAAGAAGAAGAGAGGCTGTAGGAATCGTTGAAGACACCGCGAATTAAGGGAGCCCTGAGTGCAGTGATCACGAGGACACAGCTGTGTGTCAGAGAGCCCTTTAGCAGAGATGGGCAGGGTCTTATGTTTTTTATTTTTTTTTGTAATAAAGGCTTGCCACCCTCCCCCTTAAAACTATACGTAAATAGCAATTTATTGTACTGTTTTCTTTTTCTTTTCTTTCTTTCTTTTTTTTTTTTTTTGAGATATTTATTTTGTCACCCTCCATTTTGTCTGCCTTGATGTCATAACTCACAGCAATCTCAAACTGTTGGTCTCAACTAATCCTCTTGCCTCAGCCTCCCTAGTAGCTGGGACTAGAGGTGCCTGCCACAACGCCCAGGTACTTTATTAGAGATAGGGTCTTGCTCTTGCTCAGGCTGGTCTCAAACTCCTGAGCTCAAGCAATCCACCTGCCTCGGCCTCTCAGAGTGCTAGGATTACAGGCATGACCTGCTGTGCCTGGCCAAGAAAAAGGTTTTTTGATAATCATGGAAATAATTAAGTATAATAATAGATATCTGCTTATAATAGATAGTAAGTTGCTATTATAGCTATTTTCTAAAAGTATTTTGTTATAATTGCCCTAACAAGCTATTACATGCCAGGTAGTTTAAATGACAGTAATTTCTTTTCTCAGTTCTAGGGACTAGAATCCAAGATGAAGGTGTCAGACAGCTTTGGAAAATCAAAGTGGCAGATCTGGATTCTTCTGAGTCCTCTCCCCTTGGCTTGCTGTGTCCTCACCTGGTCTTTGTGTGCACACAGCCCTGGTATTTCTTTTTGTGTCCAACTTTCCTCTTAAAGGACACTAATTACATTGGATCAGAGTCTGCCCTGATGGCTTCAAACACAATCACATTCTGTGGCTTAGAGCAGTGTTTTCCAACCTTTTTTAAATCTCACAGCACACTTGAACCTATCGTTAACTTTCTGCAGCACATTAAATTATGTTGATAAAAAAAAAAAAGAGTGAAAAATATTTATACTTACTGTGTTTTGAACTTCTTTCAAAAATAATTTAATTAATGATCTTTAAAATTTTTCATGGCATGCTTAAGATCCTTTCACGGCACACCAGTGTGCCATGGCTCCCTGGTTGAAAATCACTGGGTTAGGGCTTTGAGGTGATGAATGAATTCTGGGGGACGCAATTCAGCCCATAATAACATCATTAAGGCATAAGGAATTAAGGAAAATCATTTTGGCTGCAGATAACAGAACATCTGCTGAAATCCCAAAGATACGCATTTATCTCAGACATCCAGCCATCTGGAGGCCAGGTGCTGGGTCACTCAGAAGCTCATCTGGGTCATTTCCTGGATGGAACTTCTGCACTGCCAGCCCCCCAGAGTTGGCTTCCCATCCTTGGCTTGTTCAGTCCTGGCTACCAATGATTTTTTTTATTTTATGTGGAAGAAAATCTTTCCCAGCATTCTCTGAGTAGATTTTTCTCTTACGTCTCATTGGCTATTCTGTGTCACATGTCCACCTCCTGACAAATCAATCCGTGGCAAAGAGGAACAGGAGATCCTTAATTTCCTTCTCCCCTGGGATGGTGCAGTGCCACTGGAATCTTGTCTGGAGTCCATTAGCAAGGAAGAAGGAGGGAATGGCTTGGGATAGGCAACCCACAGGCAGTGCAACATTCATTCATTCAATCCCTATTTATGAAGCACTTACTATGTACAGGACACAGCAGCGAACAAAACAATTCTTTGCCTTTTTCTGTGTAGTAGACCGTACATCTACTACTCCCCAAGTTCTGCGGGTATGGAGGTGATTAATGGGAGCTAGACTCTGCCCTTTTTTTTTTTAATTTTAGAGAGAGGGTCTCACATTATGCCACCCAAGCTGTCATGTGTGTGGGTGCTGTCGTGCAATCATAGCTCACTGCAGCCTTGAACTCCTGGCCCTAAGCAATCCTCCTGCCTCAACTTCCCCACTAGATGAAACTACAGACATGCATCACCACGTGCACTAATTTTTTTTTAAAGTTTGTTGTAGAAATGAGGGTCTTGCCATGTTGCCTAGGCTGGAATTAAACTCCTGACCTCAAATAATCCTTCTGCCTTGACCTTCCAAAATGCTAGGATTACAGGTGTGAGCCACCACCCTTGGCTGTAGTTCCTGTATTCTTGGGCTCTCGTGATGATCATTTTGTTTGGAAGCTGAGGCTGGATATACTTTTCCTAAGTGGACTAGGGATGACTGCCTTCGTGTTGAACACCCATCCTCTCTCTTGGTAAATGGAGATAATATGAAGCAGAAGCTGCTCTTGCCCCAACAAACTCTGTCATTGCTCTGGACCCATGGAGGACTGACTGCCATTTTCTATGTCTTCACTAACAGGGAGAGAGTGGGACGAGGGATTTGATCGATGCTATTCATTGGATGTTGACATGTGCCAAGTCCTGTGACAAGTGTTCTAGAAGCAGTCTTTCATTTAATCCCTCCACGTCCCTGCAAGGAAGTCATTAGCAATCTTCTTTTTATAGCCTCAGAGATGTGGAATAACTTGCTTAAACTGAATAGCTAATTAGGACACTATCTTCTCTATTCCACAGTAACACTTCCCACATTTCAGAGGTTTTCTTTGGGAAAAGAGAATTAGATAAGAGAGCAAAAATGAGTGTTCCACATACAACTTCTATAACATATTTGCAGCTTTAAAATAGGGCTTAAAACTGGCCAGTACATAAAAGAATGGGGCAACAGTAACATATAAGCAAATAGCATAGCTTATTGAAGAGTTTCAGTTACTTATTGCTGTGCAACAAACTGCTCCAAAACTTAGTGGCTTAAAACAACTGTTTTTATTATATCTCACAATTCTCTGGGTTGATTGAGATTTGATCAATGCTATTCATTGGATACTAAACAGGGCTCAGCTGGATGGTTCTTCTGCTTTCATTGCTGGGTTGTTTTTTTATATATATACATACATATAATTACAGGTTATCTGAGTAGATGCTAGGGGAGCTGGGCCTAGGCTTTTCACCCTTCTTCTATAGATGCAAGACCTGTCCTTGACCCTTTCAAGGTAAATTTTAACTCCATGTAAAAACTCTTCCTTCCCTGAGACCACTGGTCCCTCAAGATGAGTGAATAGAGCCTACAAAAAAAAGTCATGAGGTTAAGAAGTAAAAAGCTGAATTCAAAAAGAAAAAGTTTCATGCTATAAAAAAGTCAACGACCTTAACATGCAATTCTATATCTCCTATTACAATGTTATTATCTAAAATGAGTTAATATTTCCCTTTTGGAGATAACATTATGATATCTAAATTACTTTGCAGTTTTCCAATTAAGTTAACTTCTGAATTGTGCCTCTAATTGGTCAGAATGATAAGCTAGGCATATAATGTTGAAATCTTTAGATAGCAGGGTTCATGGTGATAGGCAAAGTCCTTGCCCAAAGTAACAGCTGCCTCCACTAAGGGAGAGAAACATTGGTGGTCAGATAGCCTCCTGGGGCTCCTGGAAGGAAAACTTCACCACTAAACAAGAGATCATACATTTTCCATTAACACTTCAGAGGGCTGATAAATTCCAGAAAGTCCTACTGAGAAGTAGAGACTAGTATCATATTGAGTATTAGAGATTAAAAAATGGAGAATCATAGCTCCTGATCTCATGAGCTCAAAGTCTAATAAGGAAGATAATAAATGCTATAATTTATATAATAATAACACAACATGCTTATGATGTAGAATTAGCAAGACTGAAATACAGAGACCATGTCTAGTAAAATAAAACCCAAGTGTCTCTGGATGCTTGGTCTGGAAATCTTCAATTTTCCACCTTGCACTTAGAGCCTGATTGAGATGCTTGGCAAAAATTCAATTTAAAAACTATAAGGTTGCCAGGTGAGGTAGCTCACACCTGTAATCCCAGCACTCGAGAGGCTGAGGCCGGTGGATTGTCTGAGTTTGAGACCAGCCTGAGCCAAAGCAAGACCCCATCTCTAAAAAAAAATAGTAGTCCTACCTGTAGTCCCAGCTATTTGGGAGGCTGAGGCAAGAGGATCACTTGAACCCAAGAGTTTGAGGGTGCTGTGAACTAAGATGCCACGGCACTCTACCAACTCTGGCCTGGGCCTGCTAAACAACAATGACAACTGCAACAGCAACAACATCAATAAAAATAACCAGGAGTTTGGCGGGCACCTATAGTGGGAGTCTGAGGCAAGAGAATCACTTATGCCCAAGAGTAAGAAGTTGCTATGAGCGGTGTCCTTACAGGAAGAAGGAAATTTGCACTCTACTGAGGGCAACATAGTGAGACTCTGTCTCAAAACCAAAACAAAAACCCATCAGGTTATAGACTGGACTATACTCTCTGTATTACCACCTTCTAAATCATCTTCTAAATCATTCTTTTCTCCTCTAAATCATCTTCTAAATCATTCCTTTCTCCTCCAGCCCCCAGCCACTGATACTATTTTTCACCACCAAGAGTAGCCTCCTCACAGGCATCGCTTCCTCCAGCCCCTGCCAACCTATCTCTTCTTTGGTCACCGTGTGACCTGGCTGAAATTTGAGCCTTGTCATGTCATTCTCCAGTTTAAAATCCAGAGTTTACTACAGTGCCAGGCTCACAATAGATGACCAGTAAATAATTGTTGAATGTATAAATAAACGAGTGAGTGAAGGAACAGCACATGGCCTCATAGCGCTACACAGTCATTGTATTGCTGTCCTAGGGCTGCCATAACAAAGTACCACAGGACCATGGGCCCTTTGAAATTTCTTGTTTTTCTTTCTTTTTTTTTTTTCCCTTTGAAATTTCAACAAGAGGCTTCCTCGCCTCTTGCAGCTCCTGGTGGCTACCATTCCTGATGTGCAGCTGTGCCCCTTGACTTACAGTGACATCACCCCAAACTCTGCCTCCATGTTTGCATGATATTTTCCCCTTTGTGACCAAATTTCCTTCTTCCTGTAAGCTCACATCCTGGGCTCAACTACAATCCAGACTTCACCTTACAAACACAAACCAATATAACCTGATTGTATGTACCCTTATATTAATCTGAAATAAAAACGTAAAAACTCAGTCATTTAAGTTAATGGTATTTGGAATAAGACGATGATTTCACTGAATGTTTTGAAGTAAGATGTGAACATCTGAGAACTGATGATTTGGGCCCAGGATTTGGACTTTCAGAACTTTTCTTTCACCCACACAAGTTAAAGGATGTTGCCAGCAATCAGTGAGGAGAAATAGCTGAATGAAGCTGGGTAAGTGGACAGTACATGCCTACTGAAAGTTCTGTATATTATACTCACTGAAGAGTGTGGGGTTAGTCGCCCTCAATAAAACATTTTATCCTCTTAAAAGAAAAGAAACCCATTAGCAACCCAGGAAAGGCTTCCTGCCTAATGCCAAGTGAGAAACCCAGGACGCAACAGGAGCAAGTTATACGCCCTCCCCCTGCAGCTGGATGAAGTCCTGTCTTCAGGGGAGCAAGAATCAGAAGGAACCACAAAGAGATGAAAATACATCAGGGCTAAGGGACCTTGAGAATTATTTTGCTATGTCAGTTTTTCAATCTAAAGGAGAACACAGGTTTAAAACAGCCTAGAAAGATCCCAATTCCCGCAGAGAAACACACTCCCCATCCCTGCCAGCATTTCCTGGCTCCTCTCCCAGATAGATTCCTGGCACTTGAATTCTTGTCTCGGTCAGTTTTGGGGGATGGGCAAACTAAAATGGATATATCCCCCAGACTTGACTGTCTGCGCTACAGGGTGTAAATATCTTCATGGATTTCTTTTTTTTTTATTTTTTTTTTAATTTTTTTTTATTTTTTATTGCTCATTCGCCTAAAGTACTTTTTTTTGTTGTGTCCATTTTATTTTTTTAGATGTTCTTCCTCTGGCTATGCTCTGTCCCCTTGTCTTCCCAGTAGCTGGGATTACACGAAGCCCACCACAACGTCTGGCTGTTATTGAC